>MNPL01033167.1:0-11760 GCA_002081605.1 Tropilaelaps mercedesae | reverse complement strand
TTTTTTTTGCCTGCGCAATCGTTGCTGCCCCAGGCCGCGGCAAGAAAATTACCTTGGTGGCGAGATTGTACCGATTCACCGAATGGCAAGTGACCATAGCTGCTGATCTGCTCGCGACGTCAGGACGCGATTGTGCGGAATATTTGATCAGGCCGAGCCTAGAGCGTTACAGTCTCCCTCTCGCTCTCCTCTCTCTCCCCTCCTAAACGCTGCAGATGTTGGAAGAACAACAACGGTAATTCGGATGCAAAACCAACAAGAAAAGGAAGAAAGTGTCGCCAGTCGCAATTGAGCTGACGTCAGGGCGCCACACCCCTTTTGGTCGGGTTCCAGGCGAGTTCGGTTCGTTGATGTCTCCAAAGCATTTGTCAATGCTGCCCTGCCCTGGCCAGTAAATGAATCCATTCGTCAATTACTGGACACGCACAGGACATTGAAAGATCTCGCCCAGAGTGAAATAGCTGTCTTGAATGCTGTTTGCTGTTCTGCTGAATGTTATACTCGGCTAGAACGAGACAACAATTGTGAGACGAATAGGCAGCGAGAAGCGAGAACGACTGCCAGGCAAACATGAGTTCCGACCTGATATCTTTGATGATTAATGATTATTGGAATGGTGGTTTACTTATCAGGATGACCCAAACCGAACTTTTCAGGTGGAAGTCCTGTTAAATGTGGAGTTGTTCATGTTGCTCCGAAATGAGTTCTGGTGCTTGCGACAGGATTTTGGCTTTTACACCTGATACATAACAACCCACATGGCATTCCTGTGTGCATATGAATTTTTGAGAACATATGGGGTTTCGTACTCGACGCGGGGTTTTGCATTCTATATAAGCACGCGGGCGTAACAGCTGCGTAAGCTACAGTTCTTTGTGGCAAACAAGCATTGATCAGAAGAACAAAAACGAATCTTTACAATAACTAATCAGAAATATTTTCTAAGCTGCACAGACAGGACACGTAAGTAAATACTCGAATAGCCTAATGTACTGAAAATAGGCTATCTTTCATTGCTACCTATCAGAGAATTATCGAAGCATATTTTGTACACCAAGTCCGCAAAAACCACGGCTCCTTTGTACAACACATATTTTGGTATAATAATACATACACACACTTCCTTACTGTACCTTTGTAGCTTGGCCAATGCATATATAATCAAGTAGATGGCAGCCATTTTTAAGCCTTGGCACACAAAACACAAACGCAGTCGCGCTTCGCGGAATGAAAGCGAGACAACTGGGTAACCTTGGTTCTTTTCGTATCACGTCTTTTTTCGTCGTTTGTTTTGGGTTTTTTGTTCGCTGTCTCTTCCTCGTCATCCTCGTCCTCTTCTTCGGCTCTAAACCTCCAGTGTGCATCGCTTCTTTGTGGTTGCTTTATTCCGTTCAGCTGTTTTTAGCCTTGACATTCTCTGGGGCCTGAAATGTAAATGTTACCCACTATTTCACTGTTTCAGTATATTTTGTTGGGCACTTGATTTATGCATGTTACCCATCGCGTATCTAGGCACCAGCTACTTCAGCAAGCTGACCGCCGGGAAAGCTGTATTTGGACTCACAGTGACGGCCTTTTTTAAGTCGTAGCTGCTCGAAGTCAAGCGTGTGTACTAAACAAACTTGCCCTTCATAGCAGACCTTTAAAGCGAGTATTTAAGAGCCCCTTTTATTCGCCTGGCAAAATGCGGTTTCGACGCGATGTTTTTCCCTCGCCTTGCCAATCGTACTGGCAACATCAACGAAAAGAAGCCTGTTTAGAATTAATGCCGTTATCTCATACATCGCGGTGCATATCGAACCGGGCCTTTTAGATATAGAAACCCACTCCTAGAGTGCACAGCTGATTATGGCTTTAGCTGTTGGACATGTTGGAGCAGGGTCATCAAGTTCTTTTAAGATAGAAAAAAGAACATGGTAATAGTGTATTGGCCTACACAGAGCATCTACTAAATTCGAAATGCTTGGGCAAAAATTCAAGGACAGACCTTCTGTCAAATAGTTCTCTACGGAGCATTGTTACTTACAGCGTATGGAATGCAATGGCATTTTTCTATATATTTTCAATGTTATACGCAATCCTTTTTAGCCATTTAGTTGTTACTCTTTGATGAGCTACTTCTTCGAGTTGAATGTACTCAACTTTTCATTTTCTTTCATTTTTTCGACACTTGAGACCATTAGCACTGTTGTTCTTCAAATTCACCGACTCCACCTGCGTGGTAAGCAGCAAACCGCTTAACCAATTGCCAGTCGAAAGCAGAAGAATAGAAGACTGACGCACTCGTGCAGCCGTAGCCTCGACAGAACATGAAAGCTACTTTACGAGACATGAAACACTGCTAAACCCGATCAAGCAACTCATAAACTATGTGCGTTTTTATGCTAGTACCGTGGTAGAAATGCCATATTGACTTCCAGAATCCCCATCCGTTCCTTATTTAGGTTTTGCATGATTTTGCATCTAGGGGTGTTAAAATCGCCTGCGGTGTTTATTCAAGTATCCAGGATATGTGTCTGTCTCTGATTCGCTAGCGATTAAACGACTCAAATTTTATTGAGCTGCGATCAACTTTTTTTTACATCCCTATCGACAGGTAAATAATACTTATTTCTACGTAATAGTGCATTGCCCTCTGATAATGGTTTTTCAATCATTCACTTACAAGTCCATGTACATCCTATCCATAGAATCGTATCCGTTGTATCCCTAGAAACAGCTGCTTTATGCTCTCTGCTCATGATTATCTATGACTAGGTATTTATATATCATTACTACCATATAGACGTCGTAATTTTGTATTCAATTTTGTAATTTTGTATTTATTCGATCTATCTAAGCTGCCCATTCCGCACCGGGGTTTCTCCCCTGATTTCCGGCCTGTTCCTTCACTCGACCCCGCTACCGAAACTTGCTGGCGGGTCGCCGCTTTTTCTCTGGCTCGCGGTAAAAGATTCAATGAGTAATACACACGATACAAAGAAGGTCTATGGCACAAATTCAATTACAGCGTAACTGCAACCGTTTACGGAAGCACCTGGCCAAAATTTCTCCCGTAGTCGTAACGAAAGCCGGGTAAATGCGACACCTTAGAATTATCCCCCTACTTGAAGAAATTGAGATTAAATCGTTGCTCGCGTCATCTAAGCCTCCATCATCTAATAATAATCCCTGGCTTATTTTTTGCTTTGTATCCCGTCAATAAGCGCCCTGTTTGGCCCGCCTCTCAAATTTATGAAAACGAGTGAAAAAGCCAGAAGAAGGAAAAAATGTCACATCCCGCCGTTGATCAAAAGTTTAGGCCTGCAATCGGGCATGAAAACAGAAGAATAATCCGGTAGTATCGATGTCATGATGTGACAATGTCGCACGCTGTGCACCTACGAACGACAAACACACACACACAATTCTCGACGCCGGTCTTCGCTTCTCGTATAGAAGTAGTGCTGCCCCGTTACCTGTAATTACATGAATAGAGGAGTTGAGGGCCGCTTGCTAATTTTAAGAATGGAATTTGATGCCACGAACAACGGAATAACCGGCATTCGTCGAGAAGCGACCATCGTTTACTCAATGGCGAGCGCATTCACCGTTTCAGGACATTGCGTTCTACCGTAATTGTCATTGCCATCGTCATTTCGGGTGGAATTGCTAGAGCTTAGATATTTTCCGTGTGACTTGTCGAATGTTGGGCGAATCCTAGGGCTCGGATATGAGTGAGTGTACGCACTGTATATCAAGCCTCCCGTTCTCCCTGGCTCCTTCTTAACGTTACTTACGAATCGATAACATCGTCGTTGTCTCTTTGCGTCGTTTACGGGAGCTGCGGACCTTGGATCGTACATTTGTGTAATACACGAAAGACGCAGATGAGAAGTGGACGCTCTTAACTACCCTGTTTTCGTTGTACCATCGAAGAGACTGTGGGAACAAACCGTCATTTTTTAATGTTTATATGTACTTATATTCGTTTGAGGTCTCTAACCGTAAGGCCATCACTCCCTATCCCTCTTTCATCCTTTCTCTCGCTCTCTCTTGTACTCACTCGGCTGAGGTCGTCGGCTCAAGGATCGCTTTTACACAGACCGTTAGCAAAGTCCGACACAAATGAAAAACGATATATATATATATATATATATATATATATATATATATTGGTACTAGGTGCTGTCACACTACTGGCACAACTTATTTATCTAATAAAGCAAATCACCGAGCGATATCGACTATGGGACGTGATGACTTCTTCAAAGCCGTGAAACGAAGAGGCGTTTTTGTGCTGACTGCAGTCAGCACCAAAACGCCTCACAAAAACGGCCGTAGGGTAAACTAGCACTTCTTGCCTGCCGCAGGGTCCAATCGAAAGAACGACATTGCACCAGCTGCAGTTTTTGTTCGACGACGAATAATTAGCTGCCAGTCACTGACTGTCAACGAGGGCACGGTGACGCTCGCTTGCGCGTGCGAAGATGTCACCCCCAGTGCGACGAGCGTTGCGTGCTAGGCACACGAAAATTGTCCCTGCCGTATCGTTCTAACAGGTCGTCACTATTACATTGGCTATCCGGCTACTGGATCTTGGCTGGCTGAACTGGAATACAAGGAATGTAAAATGACAGCATCACTGGCCTAATTATGTTTGGCGATATTGATTAATAAAGCGTGGTGTCATGCGGGAAAACTCTAGTCCAGTTGCACAGGGTGGACACCGGAGTCTTGGGTGCTCCAATAACTTCGTTGGACACTGGAGCTGATGACACCCGGGCTAATGAACTTTGGGTCGGCTAATTTTTTGCCACAGAAGAGATCTTTATCTTCCAGCAGACATCTGTGTGGACAGTGGTGCCGTAACAGTCCGGACCGTTTAGGTCGGATATTGGCTATTGAAAACGTAGATTTTCATAAATGAATATCCAATCAAGATCATTAAGGTGACGCGGATATTTGCAGAAAACAAGCACTATGCGTTATTACACGCATGAGCCTTTCATGCATTCATTATTAAATTTACTACTACACCCAAACAGTATATGATGAGTGGTCCGTAAAACATAGCACACTTCAAATCGCCTATAAAAACATTTTTGTAATCGAAACACGAAATATTTTTCTCCAATACTAAAGAAGGCGCAATGTGATATAGTTTAGAATAGGATTGACTTCAAGCAACCTTGTTTTAAGACTATGAGTACTACTTAACATATTTCGGCAAACGCTATTGAAAAATAGTACTTTCGTTGGTCATAACTGGAGCGTCGAGACAAACAGCGTTTAGAGTGAAAAATATGGTACCACATGGCACATGCAATCTCGGGGTCTCTATTGCCATCGAAGCAGTATTTTATGAATACAGACCTCTTTCGTTGATAACTATTTTACTGCTATCTACCGTTCCGTTACGATTATAAAATTCGATAACGTATTGTCACTAAACAAATCGCGGAACAAATTTATGTACAAAATAGTTAATTTTCCTGGATAACTCAGTGTTTTGCTATTTTAAGCACGTGGTTTTAGAAAAAAAATAAATACATCTGTATGATAAATGAAGGAAACTCAATTAATAAATGTATTTTAACACAAATGTTCAAGCAATATGATTCATATATATCCTTTAGTCTAAACCTATTTTACTTAGCAGGCTTCATCATATCTCCTGTACGTGGTCCTGGCCGTAGATAGTACCAGGAACGTGGCATTTACGAAAAACAAAGTAAATTTACATTTTGCTCGCCACGAAGTCCGAAAGCCTCCCGCCGACTAAAAGAAATGACACCCATATGCCTAGTCGCGGCGAATACTCATAACAAATACACATTGCGGTTCAGTTCTTCCGTCATATCGTTAAGTTTTAGGTACTATTGTGTGTAGTAGGTACTATGGTAGACTAGGAAACGTCACAGCGAGTGGCGGTGCCGTCAATGGCTTACCCACCCTGTGACGCCAGCGAATCGGAAATTCTACTGCAAAAAGGCTTCACATAGGTAAAGTACACGCCTCACAGTGCAGATACACTTTCCAGGCTGTCATGCATTCAAGCAGAATATATGCTGCAGTAAAGTACATCTACGCTCAAGCCCAGCACCTGGGTATGGAGCATTCGTCACGATGGCCACCGATCAAGCATGACGCAAGTCTGTCATACTGTTTTGACTATTTGTTTTGCTCTGGACCGTTCTTCTTTAAATACATAGACGCGACACGACCAACAATAATAACTGACCGGTAGCATGACCACGAGGCTTGCAATTTACCCAGTAGCAGTTGACTTTGCCAACCCGACCAGATAATAGCCGCCCATAAATATAACGCGTTCACGCGGCTACTGAACGCATTTTTCGCTTCGCTTGCACGTGACCAACCCATGTTGGTCTTCAACTACAACGAATTTACGGCTCACGACAGCTCTCGTGCCGGCTCGCATTACAGGAGCAATAACAATCATAGTAACAGCTACCACGCCAAGGACAATAACAGTTTTCATTTAAATATATGACGACTTCGAGCGAAAATCTGACTGCATGAATATCGGCATCGAGTTGCAAATCGGCTTGTCATACCGCGTCTGACTCTCCAGGCTACTTTCCCCGACGCATCACGTCAAGTTGGACGCTCGACACGAACGATGTGGAAGAGGGTAGCATCTTCACTGCGCGCTCCCTATAAACATGTCTAATAGGCCACAATTTCGAATCGGTAGCAGACGAAAATGGGATAGCGAACTCGTTGATTGCCACCATTAACATCGTCGGCGATATGGGCTTGCCGGTTTTGCGTGTGGCATCGTTATCGTCGAACGGTTCTGAAGTGCACTGAACTGGAACTAGCGCCTGCCAGGCACCGCGCGGCTGGAAGCTGCCGATGTACCGCCAGGACATACCACGAGGCGCTGGCTCCACTAATCATAGATCGGCCGCTGTAGATACTGGAATAAACGGCCGTATTCCAGTTTCTCCTCGGTGATAAATGCCACTGCCGCCACAATTTACCGCTACTGTACATTAAATAGTGTCTGCATTGGTATGGGAGACGCATAGAGAAAGAGAAGAAGAGAGAGACACTGCAAGTAATAGGTGGAGCTTCTGCTTTCGTATGCCTTCGTGCATTTAAATGCTTTGACGGTTATAGTGCCTCACTTCGAAATCAATTTCATGTGCAAGGTGTTGCAGCTGAATTCATTGCAGCCGAAAACAAGCTTGTCGTACCGTTAGTTTAGGAAAACACGTAGGAGGACGTCTTTTCGTCCCGTGGATGCTCTCTTTATATTGTAGTCAAGCCTAAGAACAAGTTGAAACTGTACTTTTGATTTGAACCCGTTTGCTGAACAGACAACTATTCGCTGTATATCGTAAAATGAAAGAGATAATTTTGCTGAATAATGACAAATGTATACGTACGGCTGTACCTTAAGCTTATGTGTAGCGGAATAGGCGAAAATGAAATGATATAGCGCTTGTCATTGTGTGAAACTTGCTTTGTGCCGGCTACCAGATGAGGGTTCCCTTCCTGACCGATGTAATCGGTTTCCATAGGGACTTTGCAATTTGAAACGACTAGATATAGAAGGGGTTTCTCTGCCTCAGGTTACAGGATGGAATGTGAGAGCAATTCTAGCTGCCGAATTCCTCTTTTAAAGGTTTTCTTCCCTATATACCAGACTCTATAAACTTTGTACATTCTTAGCTTAAATTGGACACTTTTAGAACAACGCAGAACATGAACAACGTTGAATAACATGTTTTCAAACGCAATAGACCTCTCTAAAATCTAATTGTGGCCTTTTTACTATGAAGGGACATTTTTTATTTATATTTAAAATTCAGATTGGCCATTTTCGTTTTGAATCAAACATGTTTTGAATCGGACACTCATGGAAATAATTATATTTTATCACCTTAAATTAGACTCTCGTAAAGGTAGTCGGACGCGATCATTTTTATTGGATATTTTTAGCGTTAGATAGGACACTTGAAGTCAGACTGGACACATTCCAAAAGAAGACATCCGTTTTAATCAATGGCTAAAAATGTAGGCTTTTAATCGTAGAGAAACCACTCATATTTTTGTAGTCCCTCATACTATATACAGCTTCTGCAGTAATATGCTATGATGCGACCGCATACGTCCTCCGAATCAATGTTGCAGTCCAATGAGAAAAAACTCCACGAAGTCGATCCTCTTCAAGCAACTTTTCAGGGTCTTGACATACATGATTATTGCGCTACAACTCAGCAGACACATTCTTTATAGACAATATTTCCAGTATAACAATATATATAGCATATGTTGCTCGGTATAATAACGGCATGATAAGACGTAACACATGCCACCTTTTTGAAATCAGGAAAGTTTGTCCAATAATTTTACTTCTACCTATTTGTGCTGAGGCCTAATTGCAGCTCCATAGAAAGCAATTAACGGTACCTTATGGCACGTACTATTGCGAGCAAACCGATAATTAATGCGCAAGGGCTTGGAAACTGCTTCTGAAACCTTTTAGCCTCTGAACGCCTCTAGGATTTTCGGCTCTAGCGTTTTCCAAGATTTTTACTGCGTGGCTAACCTACATAGTAAATCGCGTTTGCCACAACTTCGTGGAAAAAGATACATTTGTATCTAGAGCATTGCTATATCAGTGTCCTTGTTAAATCACACAAGGTTCACAAGGGGAGAAAAACCAACTGGGGTTGGTTGTGCCGTTGATCCGGTTGTCCGCAGACGTCGAAGAATGCGCCCGATTTGCATTGGGCCTTTCTGTTGGTTCTGCCGCATCGATTGCCTCACGATAAACTCCGTTCGACTCTGAGTCGTAAAAGATTGCGATCTCCCCCTGTCTTGATTGGCAGATATCGTTCGTTCAGACTGCATGTACCGCAATTGGCAGCAGTGCCCGCAGTTGGCCTGTTGCCGTGTGCAGTTCTGAGTCTCGACGGGACATTCATCTTGCGTTGGATCGGTTCGAAATTTTGCGCTGTAACGATGCGCTCTGGGCAGAATCTAGTAGAAACATGTGACGAGATTTTGCACTAAGGGAACGGTGGGAAGGAGTCACCGTTGATACTGAAATCACTTATGTGTTTTAGTGCTTTAGCAAGGTTCTTCTTGGGCCTTTCGGACAAAGTCAGCCGAAGGTTAATGACGTATTTTTGCATACACGACTATACAGTATGTCACGAGGACGTAGAATAATCATTGAGTGTCCGTATCCGCACGTCCTACGAATGTAGGATACGTTCTTACATGTTATCCTAATATCATATACATATCGTAACACTCTTTTTGTATACATGTGTATACGACGCATGCCGGAAATGTCAATTTAAAAGGCTTAAAAGGAGATTCACAGTAACCATGAGTCGTTTCAAGGTTGTGGTACAAAAAGTGGTACAGTGGTCGTCAGCCTCGTGGAAAAACATGCGACCATCACTCTGTGACAAACCCTACTGGTAAGAGAGCTAAGTAACACGAATTTGTCCCTTTGTCGAACCTCGCGAAACTATCGAACTGTCGCCTTTTCTAGCGAACAGATATCGCCCCCAATCATTTCGGGTTATCAAAAAAAGTAAAAAATGTCACTATTCGTCGTTGGCTTTATCATAAAAGCGAACGCCTATTTCAATTAACCCACTTTAAAAACAATACGGCGCAATTCGTATTTCCATTCGTATTTTTCTGTCAATTTTTATTTCGGGCTTTAGAATAACGGTTATGATGATACCGGTTATGTGGAGCTAATTATTGTTATTATTATTATTATTATTATTATTATTATTCTAGAAAAAGACGAAAAAACGATTATATCCCAGGTCTCGTCACATTGCGCATTATATATAGCTCGTAATGAAAACGTTTCATTGCTTCGCTCATCAATCGCTGAGCGTATTCGTATCAGTCGAAGAATCCGATGGCAGACGGGAAGTCGCTTCGAAAAGGAACAGCTGCTTTTAGCTGCTGCGAATATATTTGATTTTATTCGGTGTTTAGATAATGATGATCGATGCTTAATGAATTGGAGAAGCCAACAAAATTAATTAGACATGTTTATTTGTGCATCGGCAGCCAAGCATCTGCATTCTTTTTATCGTTGCATTATCTTATTAAGTTGTGCAGTGAGCAATAGGCGAACATTGCACTCACCTGGCAAAAGGGTCGTATTTGTATTTCGTAGAAGAACTCGACAAGCTGCTGGAGAACACGTCGACTGTTAGTCAAGAAAAAATAAAAAGAGACGAGCTTTGTGTATAGTGATCTATATTGTTTTTTAAATACGAACATAGTAATATAAATTTATTGCAGGATGGAGGTGTGCAAAATTTAAAATGTATACAATAAGTCGTATTTTAGGTATGCATGACTAAGCTTTGGTTATAAATGAAAATGTTGGTAGATTCGACATCACATACTCTCCACGACAGACCTAAATTTCGAGCGGTCTACTAGATGTGGCGTATTAGTTTTACGTTGTGGGCATATTATGACACTATACGAGGCACACTTAGGTTTTGCGGTTTCTAAGATTTATATTCTTTCAAAAAAAGTTTATTTGACAAAGATAGACCGACCAATTTTAAATGCTACTAAGTCGACTTAGTAGCATATGGCTTTTCAAATTATTAATTTGGGTCTTTTTAATATGAAACATCGATAGACGGAATCGTACCTGCCAGGGAACATTGATTCGATGGCTTTATATACGTCATTACGCGTACTTGTTATTAAGAGAACTACAGGATTTCAGTGGTAGGTAATTTCATAGAAGATCACTAATTTAAAATGAAAAACAAACACTGTCAAACAGAAGGGGCGCTATGTAGGAGCCAAAGGATATTTTTAGTTTAAACCGCAGCAGCCGACGCATCAAAAAAATGTTAATCCAACGCATCGTAAATAAATCAACTTCTAGTGTGTAAATTATTCTCCTTCTAAGGTAGTATAATACATATAAATCACGTGGCCTATCGTGGCCTATCGTGGCCTTTCACAGTAGCAGGGTGAGGGATTCAGATTGCCCTATTCAAACGGTATTATGGTAATGAAATACGATATTGGTATTGCTACACCCCGCATGATACCAACCCAATGCAATGTGGCCGGTTTATAAATATAAATTCTTGAGCAACTAATTGAAATGGCCAACGACGTCTTACAAAGTGCTGAATTAGTCAGATTATTGTTAATACGGTCATTTAATTACACCTTAGAATCCATTTAACTGTTAATCGAAGCGTTTATGCGCGCTCACTGCAATCGGGTACGCTGCAGACTGCAAGATGGGTACGTCCACACACGTTGGCTGTAAAGACAAGTCCCTCTGTATCACCGATACTGAACCGAGCTAAGGAGTCGTTTCGCAGTAAGTCACAACCCCGATATTGGTCCGCCAAACGAACCAGTCGGGTTTCCTTCTCGCCGGCACCACTTCACACCACGGACATGCCAACAGCAGCAGCACCAGCAGACGTCGGAAAAAAGTAAACGAAAAAAAAGTACAGGAATGTGCAAAAAAGCCGGCCAATCTTCATCAATGACGTATCTCTCCAACTGAATCGTGGCAGCGGTGAAGTGTCGTGGGAATCAGAGACCTTCCACGGTGGACTACCACCACTCGATGGTTGATTACGGCTACACGAGACAACGGGGATTCTCAGTTAACAGACATACACACACACACACACACACACACACACACACATATACATACATATATATATATATATATGTGTGTATATATATATATATATACATACATATATATATATG
>MNPL01033148.1:0-22556 GCA_002081605.1 Tropilaelaps mercedesae | reverse complement strand
TATATATATATATATATATATATATATATATATAATACGTAGAGCATTTTTTAAATATTCACATAGATGTTTACTAAGGCCTATTATACAATTTTTACGGGTTTAACATTAGCATCACTTCAATGAAATGTAAATTCTATGAAAACAGGTGCGCGTAAGGTAGTTATATATAATCGACAGTGAGGAAGATTCATTCAGACGTAAAGTTGGGCTGTTTTTAAATCATCGAATTTTCTAAAAATGCTTCTTTCTGAGCTTACCAGCTGTATAAGGTAGCAACGCATTGTCGATAATAAAAATAATTGGGATATTCTACTTCTTGAATATCAATACTGACGTAAATCGAGCCTTGTTTGGAACATAATTGGTATAGAGTATTTTAAAAATATAATAGACTTCAAAATATTTGCAAAACCTTTCTGATTTTTGTTTTTCCAACAAATATGCTTCCGAGAACATCACAAACCTATTATTATAAAGTAAGTAAAAAATTATAAAACAGTTTACATTGGAAATCAAACTTTGCTAGTTTATGGAGTAGGAGTAATTTTTATATGTGAGACATGACGACGAAGCCAAAAGGGAATGCTATGTATGGCAGTGTAAAGGTAATGAGATATGTCTTTAAATGGCTATTTAATCAATTAAATTTAATTTCTTTCGTCACTTGATTTATTTACTCATGACCTATGAATAAGGATATTAGAATCTGTGATATCTTTTTCGCATATGCAGCCTTTACACCACACATGTGACTAATCTTGACCAAATTATTACCAATGTTCGCACAGTGCTTCAAAAGGTTTTTGTTCAATGGATAACAGATTTGGAGGTAAGGTGCTGTTTTGACGTATCTCGCCTTTAAATCAGCAGTTAACTAATAAATTACAGTATGAAAGGTTGTTTCAAATATGCATACCGCAGAAGCAATTTTTCTGCCTTTTCCGTTTATATACATTCCCGTAGGATAGTTGAGTCTGTAGATCCGGGCGAGCTGAATCTTTCAGCGAGCAAGTGGCGATGGTTGCCGGGTTTAGCCAAGTACTCCCTTGGCCTCTTGTGTCCGTTTCCGCCAATCACGTTTCGATATGCAAAGCGATACACACAGCGTCACACACACACGCTCCCGCTGCCAGCTATGATCCCAAAGTAACTGTTTCAATGGTCGGTGAGCCCTTTTTGGGAATTAAAGCAGTCTCGGAACCGGAGTTACACAGCGGCAAGCTGCATGTCTTTCATGTCATGAGTTCATCCCCGTGTCGAGGTTTCTTTCGCCTTCATCCTGCCTACCTATATGTCAAGTATGCGTCCGTCACTAGGTGATTTCACGCAGTCGCGTTAGGACAAACGCGCAGGACAAACGTTTTAAACTCTAACGGTTGTTATACTGAAGTTTTAGGGATCCTGGTAGATATAAAATGGGGCATCAGCAGAGCTATCGGCTTGCATATATGCTGCACACCGAATTGTCGGCTAATAATTCGGCAGCTGTGCCAGATTTCGGCTCATTACATTGTCAGAACCCGTTTCCTCTTTTGTAGAAAAGAGTGGAATGTTTTTTAGTTTCCAAAGACGACTTATAAGTGCTTACTGATATGTTGCACTCCAGTGATACTTAACATAGATATTTAACACATTATTATTCTTATTACAATTCTCTTGTTCACCCAGATATGTTGTCTTGGCCAAATATATATATATATATATACGAGAGAGTCAAATATATATATATATAAACGAGAGAGAGAGGGGTCGCAGAAATAAATTTGGACTAGGCGAAGGAGTGTATTTACAATTTTTGAACAAAACTGAACCAATGGTGCACATTCGGCTTTTTATTTCTAAGCCTACCTAATCACCTATTAAGTAGTTTTTAGTTGCAGAATCCATTAGGCCGTAATGCGTAAGCATCACGCTCTGTTAAATATAAAGGCGGTCGTTTTCTTCTTATTTTCTTAATTTTGGCAGAGTAATGTCTCTCGTTAGATGTCTTATGTGAATGATTTGTGAAAAATTCACATCTACACAACTACTTTCCGTCTATATCGTAAGGCTGATCCAGCTGTTATTCAAACGATAGATGAATATTTTCCTTTGCATAGTAGAGACAGTTGTGCACAGAAAATTAGACTGTAAGGTGGGTCTCGCCAAGCAACTTCATTTTTCAAGTCGTTACTCAGTTGCTTTTCATTTAAAATAATTTTCCAGACTTGTAGTTTGGGTAACTTTGTAACGGTCGATGAAATAATCTTGGCTAATTTATTTTCAGACTTAGACGAATTATTACCTGATTTGAAGAACTTCAGCGAATGAGCAGTTCAAAAAAGCTCTATGCGTCCATGTATTGGAGTGTTTTATGAAAATTTGGCATTATGTCTTAATAAATTTATTTGATGTATGTTCAACATACCAAAATGAAATGGTTCCACAATTAAAAAATAGAAGTTATATGCAGTTATTGTGCGTATATCGGGCGTGTGTATGTGCTCAAACATTCAATATAGAAGAATATGACATTTCACGCGCTGAATAAAATCAGAACCAGTTTCTACCAAAACGGAAATGAATTAATTAGAGTAAAGAATATTCATGAAAAATCCATACGTATTTAATACGAAGTTTACCTGAGCCACGCGACCATAAAGCAGTCAAATGGTAACGAACTACTTGTCAATAATTTATTCTCGATGAACGCTGCTTCGTGAGTCCACGTCAGGTCTACATATCTTTTGTTCCGAGTTAGGCAGTTTTAGCATAAATTTACAACCGCCTGAGTTGCAAGTCATTAATTGTACATGACAATGGAGTCCTGTCTTTTAACTGTTGTGCCATTTCGGTGTATAATCTCAAAACATCATCGTGCCTCAGCGATCTCAGCTTTTTATGTTTAATGTGACACAATTTTACCCGCTTAGGGTATTTATGTCATCATCGCACAAAACAACATAAACTAGCGCTTTCACGGCAATTATATATTTAAAGCTATATGATTAACACCTTCTAGTTCAATGTGCACGAAATTGGCACCTGTTAGACATAAGTGCTTTGAGGAACTATCTCTCGTAGCCTACCCTTTGCGGTGAGACAGCAGTGCTCTTCTCTACGAAAATGCGGTCTTCCGTCATTGCTTTTTTTTTTATTGATAATCAACTGTCGACGTTATTTTTATTCTCAGAATCAGCAACTGCTAGTCCAAAACTCCACATAAAAAATCATATATACGAACCACAAAGAAAAAAGGAACACGAATAATAACTACATAGATCTGCTTTAAATCTTATTTCGGAATTAGTTGCAGTGTACATTATAAACATAAAGTGTATTCAATAGGATATGCGGTTCAATAGGTATGAGCGGTTGTTTTTGTTGACATACGTATACACTGCTCATAGCTACGGAAAGGCATGTTCATCCCTCTACAAATCGAAGTCAACAAATCAGTCGAAAAAGACAGCAGTTTAATGATGCTAGTCAGGTTTATGCGATATGTTTTTATGATGTGGTTATTTCCATAAGCGTTTGTAGGTATATATGAGTTGGTTTTTGATATCTTTGTGTTTATTAGTTGCCTATAACAAGGCATCATTTGTTGACGTCTCTTTTAAGTCTATTGGTCTATCAATTTATAGCAAGAGGCAAGCAAATTGGTACCACCTTTTCATCTATTTATAATTTAAAAAGAAAAACTAATTAGTAAATTTCAGTCATTGTCGCGCTGGTAGTTTGCGGCAGATAAATGACATTATTCCGGTACGTTTCCTACAGTCCGTAAAGAACAAGAAGTAATAAAAAGTTGTTGAACCACTGGTCAGCAACTAGATCGAACATTTTCTTTTTCTATCTTGAAAAGATGTTTAGTTTATTCAACCTGTTGAGCATGCTGTACAACTTTTACTTAAAGAAGAGGGAGTCTTTACAGTGTTACCATTTTATGTAAAAAATTTGTAAAACAATTTGGCCTAAAGCCCCGTTAATATAATTTTTGGTCTTAGTCGATTCATGAACCTGGTAGTACTCCGATTCATTAGCTAACAGGCAATTACGTTTTTACTATACGGATACGTTTTTATTGCCTCTCCAACATAGACGACTTTTTTTAGAGAACCGTGAAGACTCACTCATGCATTTTGACATGTCACTGACCAGATAAAAGATTGGGAAGTTAAAATTGCAGCAGTTACCGTGATGATGTTTTGAGTAAAGGTATTCAAGACGACACAGATAACTATTAAAAACACTTCTCAATAGAGAAGTAATTTAGAATTCAAGGAACAGTTCATCATTAGGATTATTAGCAGAGTCAACGTACTATTTGAACTTTTGATATAGTGCATATATGGGCTAGTTGATATACGAAGTAGTCCATACGAATAAATTATAATGCGCAACCGTGCTTGTGTTGAGCTGTGGACATATGTAGATCTAGTTGTTCAGTTGGATCACTGCCCTACCTTTATTCCGTTTGAACCAGAATGGAGAATTTGCCTCTAAAAACCTTCCGCTACCCCTGTGGTTGCACTTGTTCAATTTGAGAAAAAGTGGTTCAGTGCTTAGTGAACACTGAATGCTTAGTGAATTTTTCATAGTTGTGTTCTTCGTACCAGACTAGTAATCAAGCAAGCTATCCTTTTACAAAATTCACTTACTATGACCAATTACTATATCAAGAAGTCCAGTAGTGTCTTGCTTTTAGAATAATAACAAAAAAGTGATTTCCGTCCAAATAAACAAACGATCTTCTTCTAACATAAACTTCGTATGCAACAACAGGAAGAACTGAAGATTCCGTCCTCTGAGGCAAAGGTTCGCTAGAGCCATTTACTCTTATACACAATTGGAACAGCAGAATGTAGTCAATGGAATTTCTTCATCTTTCTCCTACGTAGTTTGTCGTTATTTTCTGTCCGATGTTTTATATATATATACACTTATATCACAAAGTGGATAAAAATACATTAAGTTATCCAAACGATTAACGACCTGTATTTACCCTGTGTTCGAACCACTGTTGGTATGACCTTGAACAATAGGTGAAAAATCAACTTTTGTCGTGCAGAAAGAGCAAGAACACGGGATCACTATATGTCCGTTATATAGTTCAGCTAGTTACAGTAAAATTATTAACAAGCCCGCTAAAAAATATTGCTTAAGTTCGCTTGAATAAGCTTTGCTATTTATTTTGTACTAGTTTAGCGGCTTGATGTACATGGTATTGTTTAGTTCAATATTCTGTGTATATAAGAACGCACGCAGTTTGGTCTTTGAGTATATCTAAGCGCTCTTAAAGTAATATTGTGTATAGATATATATACATATGTGTAATTTTCGTATTTATTTCAGACGTCATTATTTAATATAACGTTTGATCAATAAAAGCTATTGGCTTGATTTTCCGGCAAGATAGAAAACGGAATGTACGCAACCGCACGCACTAGATGGCTTTCATGCAGTATTTGATTCAGGCGGTGTTGCTTTTCGTCAAAGGCGTTTTCATGGTAACTTTAACCCGAATATTTGTCACACGTGCAAAGGCAAGTTCAATAGATTTTGGATAGGTAGAAATACAGATATCTAAAAATTAATATTTTCCAGTTGATTATAAAAATCTAGTTGAAAATGCCCGAGGCAACATACCAAGCGCTTTATTTTTCCAAGTAGTATTATCATTCTACGTTAATGCAAACGTATCAGAATCAGTGGATAATGATCTTGCTAATTCTGATTAATGTGATCTCGGGAAATAACCTGACGAATGATCTTAGAAATCCTAGTGACTTGTTACTTAGCTTCTCGAACAATATGTTGAATTCACAACAATCGAGTTCATTTTCCGTTGTTTGATGAATTAACCTGATTTCATAAACTGCAAGTATAGAGATCCTGTATTAATTTCTCTTTGCAAGTTATGGTACGAATTCTGATTGCAGCTGAGATTATCCAAACTTCAAGCGTCATCCGGAATCATATAAATAGTGCATATTTTAAAGAATAGGTAATTGGTGAAGCATTTTTTTAAAAATAGCAGTGTCCAAGCGTATGAAATAATGGTATTCGTGACCTAGCATGCTAAAATAATAGAAGAGGTGAAGATGTCAGAAAAAGTTTATTCTAATTTATTTAATTTCTATTTTAAAATGAATTAACTTTTTAGTTTCTGTGAGGTGTTTGGGGGTTACTTTTTTATATAGGGCCAATTATTAGGGGGTTCGGCTTTAATTGGCAATTTGTTATTTTTTGGAATAAGAAGTGTGCTCTTCTATAATGACCAAAGGTTGAAGCTGTTAGTTTGTTATTCAGATGGTTTGATTAAGGATTTGGAGGCGCACTGTTGGCAACTGAAGGCGAGGCAGACGTGGAGCGCGAAAGGCAGCCGTGTCCGTGCCGTGGTCGAGGCACTTTTAAGACGGTTTCGTAATAGGACCTAAGATCAATATGTGCTTTTAACTTTATTTATTACCCTTGCGGCAACAGTGTGGCAAAGCCATTTCAAAAGAAAGGCACAATATTTCTGACTGGTATGGTACATACAAATCTGTCAGTTTTTTAGGCCTGCTATTGTTCGCTCTTTTGTTCAATTCTGCTTTTGTTGCCTGTACACCCCTGTGTACTCTATTATCTCAACTAAATTTTCTACACAAGTGTTTTTAAAAATCTAGATGCGAATTAAACTTAGATAAGTTAACTTAAGATGAAGTAGATATATTCAGGCGTTAGCCATGCTATTTCCTACATGACAATTTTATGAGCATTTAGGAGAGATATTTTTACATAATAGCTTTTTAGAAATTTAGTTGAGATAAATGGCTTGTGTAAGATCTATCTTTGCTATTTCTACGCATAGGGACCCTTGCCAGAGCTTCTGTTTACCTCTATGTTAGAAGGGCTGCCGTTCAAGAAGGTGACAGAAATGCGGAGACCTGGCAAAATCCATGGAATAGCCAGCTAGAATGCGTGTCATTCGACTTGTGGCCTATCAGTATCGAGGCTCCGCACCGTTCACAGTCATTTTATGAGTCAAGTACGATGAGTGGTGAACAGCTGCGCCACTATAGCAGTCAAGAATGACGTCACTGATTAATGTTATTCACAGAGCACAGTTGAGCTTAGTGTCACAGTAAAGGATCTCTCGCCACGATATCAGTTCGCTTGCTTTTCGATGTGGCACGTGAGCTAAGATGTCAAAGGAAGCAAGAGGACTTATGGAAAAAGAGAGGAAGATAATAGTTCTTGTATAGACTTACGAAAATTTGGGTGTAATAGTTGGCGTCGCACTACTATTCAAATTGACTGGGAAAAACCTCACCAGGACATATAGAAGATGAACTCTGACAAACTAAAGTGTTTTATTCCAAACCATTAATCTTGAACTGCCATTCAAAGCAATATTCTTTGGGTGTGGTTGAAATCTGCCAGAGGTGGATGTGTTCGACAAAGCTTCTGTCATTATTAACTCGCAATAGTAAAAAATGGGCTAAGTAAATCCATCTTTGAAGAGACCTTTTACCATCTCTTTTACTAGAATGACAGTGGTAGTGATGGATCCACAATAAAAAATATCAATTTCAATATCAAGTTTGTGTGAAACACAAATATTGTCTAAACGCGAGACTAGTGGGTCTTAACACAGTACCAGCGTTCCAAGACGCATCTCATTGTGAATTGGAGGTACTTCAGTAAAAGAAATTGAAACGATCTTTGACGGATATACGCAGTTTTTGTACATAATCTAATGGACTACAAAAGCATTTAATTTAAAGTTGTGAGAAATAGTGAAGCATGTCGTGTCACTGTAAGCGTTTCGGAATAACACTTAAACAGGTACTCACAGGGCAAAGGATTTAGTGCACATTGGCTCTTAGTCATTCCACAAAAAACAGCTATTGCTTCCCTTTTTTTTTTAATGCTGTCACGAACATTTCTAATGTAACACAAATCTTAATGAAAATAAATAGTTGCGCCCAAGCGTATTTTATTGCTTTATCGTTAAGCATATCAGTAATGGCACTTCCAGCCATATGATTCTCCTCTGTCGTTTTGCCCCCACTAGGCAAATCACCTAGCACTATCATAAACAAGATCGTTTCATTGCTTTGTAGTTTCCCAACTGCTTCAATTGTAGTCCAATCAGAGGAATATATAAAATTAGAAGTAAATCGATCGATGTGCCAAATATCGTATGTCATTGAATTTGGCACCTTCGAAGAAGCGCCCAGGATCGCGAAAGATAATGCGCATTCATTCAAGTTTGATATCAGTTTGCTTGCGGTTTTGGGAAGCGTTTAACGTTGCTCCAATGCAGCAAAACGATAAGCTGGCATCAGTCACTCGATACACGTATAGAAATACTGAATCTCAGTGTGCATTCGAGTTCACATGCATATACTACTAACGTTTAGAAGGAACGATTCCTAATGAGCTTATAACATGTATATAGCAATACACATGTATATTCTACTATGTTGAGCCTTTTACGAGGTTCTTCCTACGACATTTTTCTTTCTTTAAGTTCACATAATAAATACCAACGCGTTATCGATTCATCGTAGGTATTCATATTGTTGATCCGACAACACGATTAAAATTTAAGGACATGTGGGGGTGAGCAATGGCGGCGGTGCAAGCATTAGTAGGTTTCGAAACTTATTTTTATGAAATCGGCGCACAAATCCGGTGCTGAGATCTACCTGGAACAAAATTTTTTAGCTGCTATCACTAGGCGGGAAATTAAAGTAGGTCCGATAAGCAACTAGCATGAATGGAGTGCGATGTTAAGTAAAAACAATCAACCGTTTGTAAAAGCTCCCTTCGATTACAGCTGCGTCGAACACTAATCGAATGTCTCACGTAAATAATAGTGTGGAATCCTTCTCTCTTTATGCGGTGGTGACGTTTCGGTTCAAATTTCAAAATGCAAATATTAACTCCAGTTTCTATGGTACGCATAAGCTCTAATTCGAATTTTTAAATGATTTGTTCAATAGTTATTTACGCATCTGAATAGTTTTCTGAGGTCGTGAAGATTTTTATTTTACGCGGCGTAGTGCCCAAATGGGCACCAAAAAAGTGAAGCTGGGTCATCCGTGTATGTGTCAAGTAATCATATGGAAGGTGGTAAAGTGAGTTTAACATTAAAGGTAAACTACGGGGATACGACATGTGTTATATATAATCCTCACATGTCTACGTTATAATAATATTCGCGTTTCAATATTTGATCAAAAATATTCATATAGAATTTTTTCCTTTCTTCGAAAAGAAAGTTTTCCTTTCTTGCTGGGTCAATTCAACCCTTTAACCCCTATAATATTCCCCTTCATGCTTAGTGTAATATTTTATATCTGATTTTTTTCACCGATTCTTTACAAGGCCATTAAGAAATGTAAAGTTATAAAAAGTGATTAGCATTTAGCCAATTCATCTCAAGTTTATAGTAAAATCTTATTCATAAGATTAGGTATTTATCTTAAGATAACGTTATCTTATTTTTATCCAAATCAAACTATTTTAACTATTTTTCATTTTTGTTATATCTATGCATTATATATTCGGTTTCAAATATACTTCAAAACTATATACATCGGGTCGGCTGTTAGGAAACAATAAGGTACGTTACGATCTGTAGGCACTCCATATGAGCTATTTGTAGACCAGAAAAAACTTTTTAACGAACGTGATATTTTGATACTACGGGCGTGTTCCGCCAGACCGTCATACATAATCGGACACGAAATCTTCCTCAGGCGCCGGGGGCCATTTTTTTGGGGAGCTGACCGGGGCTAGCGATTCCACTCCGAACCACCGGCGTGTGCCCCGGCACTCTCAGTAGACTTGTTGTAAGGTTCTTATACTCCAGCTGTCAGTACTCGTGGTAATTCTGGTTGCATTCAATAGTATTCTCTTGTTCCGAGAGTAGCCGATTGGGTAATAAAAACTAGCAACGCTTCAGCCAGGGAGCAGAAAACTCTCCACCGGCTGGGTCTCTCATGAGTCGAGTGCCGGTTGGATTATGCTATCTGAAGCACATATATGATCTGTTTTTCGTAGTGAAAAAAGTAGTGGTGCCAAACCTGGGCGTTACATTGCTACGCTGATGTGCTATAACTTGTGTTCGTTTAAACGAGCACTACCGAGTGCGAAACTAACAAAGCCCCACTCGGGTCAAGAACTCGACCCTACACAATCTGGGTTCTTTATCCTCCTCATGACCATGGTTGGCGCAACCCTGCCGCTGATTGGTTAGCTGAGCTCAGTGGCTGACGTCGGCACCCACATCGGGAGAAAATTTCACCGCCGTGATCAAGTTTTTGCCACTGTGGCTGCACCATAACAACTTCACGGGTTGAAATTTTCCAGCTAATAATGGAGAAATGTAAATGTTCTGTTTTCCGATGTCTCTGGTTCTTAGTAGGAATGATTGTGTTTATTTAAGCATTAATTTTAACATATATTCTGGTGTTATTCGTGTCTGACGATCGACATTTTAAACAACATTGTATGTGCTATAAGGACAAGCTCAATATGCCAATCATATAAACATGTTATGGTTGGGTTTAATGTTCGGTGCTATTGCTGTTGTGATAGTTGAATGTCATTCATGGTTAAACCATGTTCTGTCGCCTTCTGAGTATGAAATCTTATTCGCATAGGTTCTATGGTTGTATAAGCTGGTTTGAGAAGTGTTTTTCGCCAATCTTCGTAATTATGCAGTTTTTCTTGCCAATTCTACAATTTGTAAGGCAATTGTTATATCAGAAATATCTAAGTACAGCAAGTTATTAATACTGCGACTAGTAATCTGAACGTGAGTTGCATTCCGCTTATCCAATCAATTTCCTAGAATATTGCAAAGTCTACTTGGGCAATGGCTTAGTCGGTATAATATTTTGTCCTCCTGTTCTTTCGTGGGAACGTAGTCGATAATTGTTTTCCAATTCAACTTCTTACCTGACAATGACCCCAGATTTGCGTTTGGTCCTTTTGTGAAATTTCGAACTTTGAATCAGTTTTACTGAATCGAAAACTTTTTATTGAACTTGAGTCTGTGTTAAGTATTGTGAACCACAACTGCGGCTTCTGTTACCTCCGTTGCTGGTTTTGAAGCGATTATAAATTCGATTTCTGTTAAAAATACAGCCACTGTATTCGCTTGACGGGTACCTATAAAATTACACTTTCCTTCAGCTCGAGTATGCGCTTGCTCATTGATTTCGCTGTTTTTGACAGTCTAAATCTTAAAATGCCTACAAGTTGACCTTTACGTTGCTTCAAGTATGTCAGTATTCGTTGTTCTGCTATTCTATAGTGCGCTTATCTGAATATACGCAAGCTATTACGAAAAATATAGCTACTTTTGTTTTATAGTTAAACTTACATCGAAGATCGAATTAAATGTAGTATCGAAATGTAATTATTCGGGTCAGATTTCTCAGTGTATTCACTTTGATTAAAGATTCTTATCTCCGAGTATTGTGGCTCGTTTACAGCGCATTTTAAATCATTCAAGTCTTTTCATTGAATTTTTATCTTTATCTACTTGGGTGCTACAATTTCGATTTATTCTTACTTGTAGGCTACGTATAAATTTATAAGCTTATGCTTTATTATAAATTTCATTTATTATATAATTGTTATTAGGTCCATAACCTCCTGTTTCGTTTTTCCCGAAATATTAGCATTATGTATATCCATAGAATTATTCTGTGTATTCCTACAATTTGAGCTACCTTCTTTAATCGAGTAGACATTCGATTTTTGGTGGTTGGTTCTGATCTGCGACTGTTGTTTTCGATCAGCAATTCATCATGTTTCTTCCTTTTCAAATTAAACGCTAGTGATCCAGTCGTGAGTATTTGACACCTCTTTTTACCACTTAAAACTATTCAGGCGACAGTATCTAACAAAACGTACCTCGCAGCAAAAAGAAGCCATTTATATTCTATCCTTCTTGACCAGTGAATGAATCAATTAGCAAATACTTATGGCATCGGCTGACTCCCCAGTTTCAAAAAGGTTAATCTGACGCGTCATCAATCATGATGATGACAGCAACGTCGACAAGGATTATACCAATGATCCCGATGGGGATGACGGTGCTAATCCATTAAGTTCTGTCAGATTTCCTCTTACTTTCTTCCCGCTGTCAATATCGTTCCTAAGTCTTTAGATAATACGTTGCTTTCCGGATGATGTCTGTCCATTAGACAGACATCTGAGATATTAGTCTTAGTCTTCTGTGTCTATCAGTATCGTGGTCCCCCTCCATGGCTTCTGCTATCATTCGATGCTCACATTTTTGGCTTCGTTGACAGCTCTGTGGCTATTGCTGTTGCTGTGAAAATATCTGCTGATGTGCATTTTCGTAGCTCGATGGCTTGGTGCATTCACGTGCACGTTTCGACCGGACGAGACACGTAGGTGCACGGATTCGATCCCTGCCGTTGCACATTTACATGTATGGGGCCCGTCTTATCAAGTAAGGCAACAAGGGGTACCGTGGACGTTAAATGTTGGCTGATGGTCAGCCCTAAATTATTTTTTTATGTGGTTTTGATATTGATCTTACTTTGTTAAACAGTTTCGATCAGAAAGATTGCCACCGTTGCTATATCATTGGGGTTGGACTGTCATCCGTACAGGGCATGCGGTACGGTACAGTACCGGTAAAAAGAAGACTAGCTGTTAAAACTTAAGCGGGATATCTTTCCGGTTGTCGATACTTGTGCTTATATACATAACCAGCTGTGTACATTCACTAACAAATTCAGATTACCACAGCTTTTCTGAAGCCTATCCCCACAACGGTTCCACATCCACTGTGTGTCATTATTACTCTTACACAAACTCGAAAGCAATCAAAAATAAACAATTTATACATCTTGCAAAAGAGATCACTCTAAACTGCCGAATTTCAAAGAAGTTTCGCTCAGCATTCCAACGGCACTTGATGTAGCCCCCGATACATAAAATGCGAGAAGCTCAAGCCTCGCTTACATATTGTATTCACGTCGATATTCATCACGCAGATATTCATACCTCTGCACGTTATCGGAATGCGAAAATCTTCCTAACAGTGCAGCTAAGTTTAGGACCATAAAATTTGTTCACTGTGACATCTTAAAGAGCGGGATATATTCTAGCGAAGTAGACCACGATCAAATCTGTTCCCTACTTCGGATATTCTGGCGTGAAATTATGCCATAGGTTGCAAGACTACTTGCACAGCTTCGGACCTGATCGACAAACACAGTCAACATGACTGAAGTTTTCAAATGGATTTCCTTCACAAGTTTAACTTATTTGCAATACTCTATTAATTAAGAGTTTCACTGTCTGTCCAAGTTCTTGCCATACATTTAATTAAAATGTATGAATCAAAATGAATATACATTACTTAAGTTCTCGTTTTTCTTTAATCTATGTTTTTTTCTTGTTTAAAATAAAATGTTACTTACCCGGGCATTACGAGCAGAACTGTTTACTTAGCAGTTCCGCAAAAACATTAACTATGTTTTATGTTATAAGTTGTAGTTAAAATTTTTTACATTTTTCAAGCACGTATTACGTTTTTTTGTATTTTTCGAAATGTTGAAAGCAAGTAATTTCGATGTTTTGTGCTTGCTGACTAGCGTTGTCTCAAAAATATTAATAAGGTACAGAATCGGTCACAGCCGAAATAATTCAATAAATTAATTTAACGGGCTTTTGTAACGGCAATTTTGAATTTTGAATGAATTAATTAATTGTCATTCATGGACTAAACGCGAATTTTTGTGTAGCCACCGAGCTTTAACAAATTTTGACAGCTAATTGGTCTGCAGCTTCCGAAGTTTAGTAAGGCTTAGAGCTTCGGATCCTGGTATATAATAATTTAACATTCAAAACAGAATTCCAATATCGATAGGATAATTTACCTAGTGCGCGCTGACTGAGCTTTAACTGACACGCCACCACCACACGACAATTTTGTAGCATCTTTGTAACTCCGACTCATAAATTTAGTCAACAATGGAAATAAAAAAACGTCACCCGAAAGCAATAGACGAGTCTGTGTCATCACAACGACAAAACAGAAATACGGTTAGTTGTTGGACTGGTACACAACGACCAGTATGCGTTTTTTAAGTCCCGACATAAATTAGTATTTAACACAATTTCTGTTTAACCACTTTTATTGTAAAAGGTGCCCCACCTCATCATCCCACGTCTAATTTAGATCCGCTGCTTAACTTCTAAAGCATAGATGAGGGTGGCCAAGCCCACAGCCACTATAAAACTGCAACATGCATGGACGTATACGGATATTTAAAGGACAGCTCTGTGCAGGAAATTCGCATGGATCGGCTTATCACAGCGTCGGAAGTCCATACTCGGCGGGAACGACCGTGGTTTGTAAGAACAGTCAGCAGGAGAGTTAATCTAAACAGACACACTTTGTCCGAATTACTTGTTTTAACATACTCTCCTTTAACTTCCTGTTGTTCTCACATCCATAACAAAGGAGTAACAAACTACGTGTTACACGTTTTAGTAAAGTGCGAATAGCTATACACCAAGTCGCAATTTCGAACGCCAAACGATTCTGACGTTAGCCCTCACTTAAAGAAGCTGTCAGAAGCTGTCCGTGGTGTTCGCGCGTCTGAAGAAAATTGTCCTCGGCTTCATAAAAAAGAACAATTCTGACTACTATTATACCTCGTTTATAATTGGTACATTGGCACACTGCAGTTAAGAATAGAAAAAAATAAAAAACTTGCAAGAAGGGAGGGGCGCTTAGAGGCATACTTATGTATACAAAAGAGGGATCCATAATTTGAGCTATTGAGTTAAAGATCTTGTTAGAATGGTCAATGGTATTGAGAGACGGCTGCTCTTATTGTATAATTTTGGCTATAGTATACGTAAAATGTGACGGTATCAGGGGTCGCTTTTGAACAACACCGGTTTTTTTGCGCAAAGCGACTATTAGGCAATATCGTTTAACATCTTTTTTATTTTTTGCAGAAACGATGCACGGGCTGATTATAAGGAAATATTCAATAATATTAACATTTCCAGAGGCAGAGTCTGCCGCTGCCCTTAGCCGTGCCCCACATATGGGCGATTCACAATTACTAGTCTTTAAATTGAACTAAATGGAATTATGGGTTGGGCACATATGAAGCCTTTGAAATGCTACAAAAGCTAAACAAACCTAATTAGTTGAAGTCGGTTAAGCATATGCTATTGAATGCGTTAGCTATTTTTTAGTTAGGGTTAGAAAAGTATCTTTACAAATTTTTCAGAAGGTATACATTTCTTTCTCTATTTAATGTAGTACTCCTTTTCATCGTAACCTTTACTCTAATTTTCCAGTGTTACTCCAACGTGCGATGCAGTGCGATATCGTTTTTAGGCACATAGAGTCAAAAAACCGCATGCGCGCAGAATGCTCTTCTGTTGTACGACTGTTGAAATTTTTCTCTTCGAGGTAAAATTTGTATCTAATGCAGTAGAGACTAACAAAAGATAATTGACCGCTGACTATTCATTAACACGTCACAGTAAAGAATGTGTTTCCTGATATCATGTATCCAAGCGTTTTCAAAAGAAATCTAACAGATAAAAAGCCGAAAGCACAAACCACCGAGTGGGGAAATAAGAGACAGGCAGTACGCGTCGAGCGTGGTGGATTGATACATTTGCGTTTGCCTTACGACCGGCGGAGACACATAGATGCACGGGTCCGATCCTGCCGTTGTACATTTACATTTATAATACACGTCATATGAAGTAATGAAAAAAGCGTTACGTGGGCATTAAATGTTGGCTTATGGTTAGCCCTAAAAATATTATAGATAGACAGCGCACATCTTAGTAATGAAAACAACGCCGTCCAATAATATACGTAAAATTTTTCACATTTGTAAAATTCGATCGTAACATGATCATATCATAGTGTAATTTTTTGACCTACATGAATGGATGAATGCTATAACAGATTGTTCATTCGCATGTTGTGAATGGTATTTGCAGTTACGGTCACTTTGTCATATTTGTCCTATTTGTCCTATATGGTCTGAACCTACTAAAGGCCACTGATAGTCGAAAGCTTATAAGACTTCGTGGCCTACAAGTATAGAGATTGATTTGGGTCAACTAACAAGTTCAATTCATCACACAGCAAGAAAATCTTCTATGCGGTTTTGTTGAATTCGTTATGTTTTCAGGAGAAATGTGAAATACTAGTGTGGAATGTTAGCTTTCGCTCAATTTCTTCGATCTGGCTTTGCTTGAAGAATTTTACTGTTGACTGGCTTTGGGTAAAGCTAGCAACTGCCATTTTCAGCCAGGCAACTTTATAGCTAACGTAGTTTTCTCCGCGATAGAGAAGTCACCGGTGTCAAAAGAATGGAAGGACGAACTGCAACCATAAAGTTTCTCCTGCAAATCGTGTTTACTTGTCTCAAAATTCTTAACGTTTGCTTGGTATATGAAATCAAGGAAACCCAGTTCAATATTCCTTGCGACTGTTTACTCTATATGCCCTAGTGAAATGAGATATTTCGTGGCAAACAAACCTTTGTTTGTTATTATACTATGTAAATAAAGTCTCAAAGCCAGACTAACTTAAAGAAGCGTATTCTGGTTTAACAGTCACTTTAACTAAAACATGATGATGTGTACATGAATGGCGTTTGGCTGTAATAAAACAGCATTCCTTGTTCATTAGTTGCGAACGACTTGATTTTTTAAAGAACTCACATAACGTTGGGCTTCATTTACGAGAAAAATTGTTATTCATTCTTGAGTATATTATTATTAAGGATACAATTTTAAATGGAATTTTCTATGAATAGTCATCAGTCATGTACATGTAATCTAAAATCAAGTGAAGTATGTCGACTTCATCTGTATACATCAATATGTAGATATAGATACACTTTGTCGACATATTCCTTTAATACAGGTTATGAATTGTTTTATATTTTGACAAAATGTGAAACATTTATGCACAGAAGAGTTGTGCAGGACAAGCAATGGATCTGAAATTAAAGAAGTATGTCGACTTCATTTGTATACATCAATATGTAGATATAGATACACTTTGTCGACATATTCCTTTAATACAGGTTATGAATTGTTTTATATTTTGACAAAATGTGAAACATTTATGCACAGAAGAGTTGTGCAGGACAAGCAATGGATCTGAAATTAAAGAAGTATGTCGACTTCATTTGTATATATCAATATGTAGATATAGATACACTTTGTCGACATATTCCTTTAATACAGGTTATGAATTGTTTTATATTTTGACAAAATGTGAAACATTTGTGCACAGAAGAGTTGTGCAGGACAAGCAATGGATCTGAAATTGAAGACTGCCTCGATCTACATGTATTCTTCAAATTCGAATCAGTGTGCAGAATTTCGCTTCATGATACACTCATGAGTTATTTTCAAAGTGCAAGTGCAAATATAATATAATAAGGGAGTATTCCAGTATTTTTTCTGGCAATTTAAGCTCTTGCGAATGGGGAATTTTCAGTTAGTTTCGTTTACAATTATACATATTAAGTGTACATTACACATCATAAGTCTTAGTTATTCATAATAAAGTATTTATTATTATGATTACTATATTACGAAAATAGTGGACCCTTTCCATAAAAAAGAATAATTCAGTGCGTTTACTAAAAATGCATGCAAAACACCCCCTCTCGACCAGGAAATGGCAGTTCCCCATACTACTACCGTTGAACTGGAATATAACTTGACATTATTATGGCCGATTCCCTGCAGTTTGCTGTCAAATATATTCTGAAACAAAAAACTACAGTAGTAATTAAATCCCTCAGATAGGGTGGTAGCTACATGTACATTCACGCGCCGAAGAACTGATCAAAATCGTGCGAATCTAAAGCAGTCGAATATACTCGAGCACGTTGTTCCTCACACACAACAAGCCTAAACATTTTTCAAGTTGGCATCATCAACATAACGAACGTGAAGAGCGTATTTGAATAAAGCAAGATTACCAGAGGTAAACTAGCGTCTTTGGCCTAATAGTTATGCGTAACTTTTTATGAGAAGAGACATTTATACGACAACAGCCGCTACTTAAAGCTGTGTATATGCGCAGATTCAGTGGTGCCAAGGTTGCGCAAATTAATTCTTGGGTTTATTTGTGGTTGTGTAATGCTACATAGAATGACATCTCTTGTAATTGTAACAAAAGTCTAAATGACTACAATCAATGTGCAAATGATACATTGGTGTGTAATGATATAATTTTATGCTTGCTTGGCTTTCAGCGAATTACAGTTTCCAAGTCCATCTCTCTGCTACCATGTATGTACTGCGACTTTCTGGAAAATGAATACAAATACAATACAAAAGATTAGAGTCACTTGAGGCTTTCACTACCAAACAAATACAACTACTATACCGGGAATTGATGTACGACCGGTGAGTAAAGATCCCGATGACTCGATCTGCTGCAGTTACAATTTTTAAGCGGGCTGACTCGTATAATACGGAAATAAGCCTCAATCTTTAAACACGCCCATGTACTCATCGAAGGGGCTGGAATTTCAAGGGGAAGTCGCGAGCGTTATACATATGCTGTAAAGTACCTGCATGGTCTAGCGTGCGAAAAACGCATATAACCTAATAAATAATTCAAGCATATGGATCGTTGAAAAGCCAAGCTCTGAATGATAATGGGTGCATAAAAATACTGTTTTGAAGTGTTTCTGTCGCCCAATCAACAGATATGTTCTGTTTCCGTTATTAAATAGCTACCTATCTGTTTTTGGTTGTATATTGATTCTTATAATATTACTTATACTTTAATGAATTATTTATATTAGTACTCCATTATTCGATTTCACCAGTCTTTTAGTATATCCTGTGCTTGACTGTGTATTCTAGGCTGCGTCGTGACCTGAGCCATTCGACTCACGCTGTGAAAGGGCGGTCCTCCTTGCCCCTGAAGCACCTCAGTTACCTAAAAAATCGAAAACAACCGGCATACAACCTTACAATCAAATGACGCATCGAATTTTGAATTGTCGAAACCCGATCCATCAAACTAGATCCATTTACACACCAGATTCACGCACAGGCACATTCATTGATTAATCACTCCTCGTTATCAAAGATGCGCAGAGAATCCCATGGGGTATACTCAAACTGACAGCACATGTCCGCGCCGAAATATAAGAAAATCTATTCTTTTAGTCGAGCATATAAGAGTCGTCCACGATCTGGTGATATTATCTCTTTTTCACCATGATATCGACACACACGTGGGTGCGCCGTGTTCGGCGCCTTCCAGCAATACTTGCTATAGCCCTCTTAATGTCCTGTGTTCTGTTACTCGGCCCGTCAGGGCCTGCCAGTTCTGTTGAAGACGTGAACATCACATCGGGTCGACAAAGGGAGTTACAGTGGTTACGCAACGATGCTCGACAGAAAGAATATATCGATAAGAAAGGAATACACGTAATCGTCGGACATTACATGGGAAACAACTTACCCTGGGATCCGAAAGAGAACATCACCAATGGTAAGTAATACCCATTATATTACGTATAATTATATATTATTTCTCGGATATCGTGACCGATGTAAACGTGTTTTTCTAGGTTTATTCTGGTAGCCTAAAGTTAAACTACATACGATAAAAATTTATTGCAATTTTGCGTGAAAGGTTGCAAAATATTAGTGTACATTCCATACGTCGCGTTCTTAAAGGGACTAGTGGGATTCCTCTTTATCAACATATTTTTATAAAGCTTAGCAGTTACTTCTGTAAAATTTGTTGAAATTTGGAGCATTTCAACTAGGTGTAGTAGTTTTATCTTTTGTTACAATTTGATACATGAGAGCAACAAAAGCTAATGCATTGACCTATATTGACTATCAGTATTATTTTGACCTGATTCGGTGTGGATCAGCAGTCTGTCACGACACTATTCGTACTGGGCTATTGTAGAAGGTCCTATTACAGTAGGCCCATAGCTTTATTTAAAACGGAACGCCAGATGCGTGCTATGTTTTCTGATAACAAAATCATTTATTTATCTCTCTCAGTTTTTCATTTTGTGCAGCCGTAAAGAGTATAAATTTATTTTTAAAACGTTATACTGAAACATACGAAAGAAATAAAAAGTTCAGCCATTTCAAAATATGCTATATTGCTAATATTTCTTATGATTGGAATATACAACCACCTAGTGTCCTTAGCACGCATCTATCAAAACACTCGAATGCGTACAATTCCTTGGAATATAGTTCCGGCATTGCTTCACAGATGTACGCAGTTTACACCGACTAGTCAGTTCTGGTCCTGGCTTTGCCTCTGGTCAAGTGATTAATCCTTTTTTGCTTTAGGACATACTTCCACGTACGCTAAGGAGATCAGAATTATTCCTCTAATAGCGAACAACGGTGACCCTACGCTGGCATCTAATTAATCAATATCAACTGTCAATTTTATTTCCAACGTTGTTAAAAAAATTTAGAGTTCCTCAAACTGGGATACCTAAGTTTCAAAATTCTTTACAAGTTGATACAAGGTGCCCTCCTGACAATTCGTCTTTTATAGCTCTCGATTTATAGAACTAGCCCTTATTCTTTTCTGGACGTATTTGCTTGTTTCAACTGCGTCCGGAACTTTTTCAAACAGACTAGAACTTGCAAAAGCTCTCAAAGGACACGTCCATTTAACCAAGCCCACACCCAAACGGTGTGCTGTTTACGCGTCGTTGCGACGCTATGAGTTTCGATGAGTTGCGATTCTATGAGTTTAATTTCCTGGTTGAATCTAACATTGAGATCGAGACACATGGTCATTGAGCTATCTCTTAATCTAAGCTATTTCCACTTGGATGAGTCCCTTCTTCGAAATAGGTTCAACTTCTTTATCAGAAATCTCTACTGACATACATAGCACCCCAAAACATAGAAATCTTGGCTCATCCTTCAAGTAAAATGTTAGCATGTGCGCTTTTGGTAAATGCCCGGTGCGGTCCTTTCTGGGCTTTTAGGCAGGGGTACCTTGTCATAACCTTCTTAGTACCTTGAGACTGTACTTTGTGAAAATTGTTGAGAAACCAAAATTTCGCGTCAAATGGACGAAAATTAAAAAACAGATTATAGTCGTCGCAGATTATAGTTAAATGAGTGGACAGACAAACCCAATATATAAATACTGAATGAAAATGGTCAAAATTACAAACCAAAAAACAGGGTGAAGAGCATTGTATTTTGTCATCAATTCACTTAATACTCGTCATAACTCATATTTAAATAGGTTAATAAATTATGTAAGATGTGACTGATGGATAAAATTTCTGATTATATGGGTAAAATATGGTCCCAGAGGAAATAAAACTGTTATTCGTATTTCTAGATTTATTTGAGCACGCTTTTCTCTCGTGCGCATATGCGGTCCCAAAGGGGATGACTAATAGAATGTGCAAACTTGAAAGGAAAGCGGTTTTATAACCATGCAGTTATTATAAGCCCTGTCGCACTTGACCTCGACTTCACCCTCGCTAACTTTTCACTTCGGCTAGTCAGGCCATTATATTTATATGGCTCGTCTTGTAAGTGGCCCTCTGCGCCGCACTAATTACGAAATTCCTACCTCTACGGACTATATATCTTAGTCATACGGGCTGCACTACCATATTTGGAAAGTAAACTTCACGATGAAGATTCTTTAGGGTATGTATATTGGTGTTACCTATGTATATGGCCTAATACTAATCGTGCCATTCCATACTGAGCGGTTATATTCCTTTATTCGCTCCAACTCGTTTGCCCTCAGCGCATTGTGTAGTCTTTAGAGAATCGAGCTTCACGACAGTATGATTTTGTGCAGCTCTCTATTAACTTTACGGCAGAACTTGACCATTAACCTACCCATACATTAGCTCCGTTTGGCTTCTTTCTTCGAGATCACTCTTTCCGTCCGAAGTTTGTTTAACGGCGAAATTTGAGTATTTCATCCGTCGTAATTGGCCCTGACCGAATACCACTTGTCATTCCTCATTGAGGTGAGGTTCCGTAATTGCCGAGCACTTTTCCCAATACATTTGGCGCAAATTTCCCCCAAAAAGCTAAGAAAAAGATTTATTCTTACAATTGGCACAATCCATACAATCTTTCCTTTTGTACGCAGATAAAAGGAATTCCAGGTTGCCACCATTCACAAATACGTCAACCGGTTTGCGCTTCGTTGTCTAAAAAAAAAGAGGTACTCAGAGTTTTTAAGTCATTTTATGTTTTAAACGAAACAACAGAAAATGAGCGCAACAAATGGACGTAATATGTATCTATAGTCGCATGAGTGCGATCTTGGCCTGGTTAGTGAACATGGTACCTTTGTTTTTGTATTCTTTTTAGTAAGTGCGCAACGCTCTCATTTAGTTACTTAATTTAAAAAATGCAAAACGCTGCAGAGAAAATAGAATATTTTTCTAATCTAGAATAGTTTAGTGCTAGTTCCAAATCTTATGCAGCTATTAATACCGATAATACCTAACTAATCAGCAATTTGGCAGAGC
>MNPL01033133.1:0-15175 GCA_002081605.1 Tropilaelaps mercedesae | reverse complement strand
TGTATGTGTACGTGCGTGTGCGTATGTGTGTGTGTAGATGTGTGTAGGTAAGTGCGTGTGGATATTTATGTGTGGGTGTATGTGTATGTGTATGTGTGAATATTCGTGTGTATATGTAGGTGTGTGTGTGTATGTGTGTGTGTGAATATTTGTGTATATTTGTGTGTGTGTGTGTGATTTTTTGTGTGTATGTATGTGGGTGTGAATATTTTTGTGTGTGCGTGTTGCGAATATTTGTGTGTATCTGTGTATGTGTGTGTGTATGTGTGTGGATGAGTGCGTGTGGATGTTTATGTGTGGGTGTGTGCGTGAACATTTGTGTGTATCTGTGGGTGTGTGTGTGTGTGAGTGAGAATATTCGTGTGTTTGTACGCGTGTTGTATGTGGTGTGTGTGTTTGTGTGCGCGTGCGTGCGTGTGTGTGTGTGGATGTGAATATTTGTGTGTATGTGTGGTATGTGTGTGAATATTTGTGTTTATGTATGGGTGTGTGTGTGTGTGTGTCGGCGTGAATACTTGTGTATGGGTGTGAATATTTGTGTGTATGCGTGTGGGTATGTGCGGGTGTGTGTCTGGGTGTGTGTAATGAATATTTGTGTGTGTGGGTGTGTATGTGTGTGGGTAAGTGTGTGTGGATGCTTTTGTGTGTATATGTGTGGGGCGTGTATGTGTGTAAGTGAGTGTGGGTGGATGTGTGTGGGTGTGAATGTTTGTATATTTATGTGGACGTGCATGTGCGTGGGTGTGAATATTTGTGTGTACGTGGGTGTGAATATTTGTGTGTATATGTGTTTGTGCGTGTGCATGTGTGTGCGTGCATGTGCGTGTGTATAATATTTGTGTATGTGTAAATATTTGTATGTATGTGGGTGTGAACATTTGTGTGTATGTGGGTGTGAATATTTGTGTTTATGCGTGGGTGTGTGTGCGTGGGTGTGAATATTTGTGTGTACATGTGTTTGTGTGTGTGCATGTGCGTGTGTGTGTGTTGTGAATATTTGTGTGTGGGTGTAAACATTTGTGTGTATATGTGTTTGTGCGTGTGTGTGTTGTGAATATTTGTGTGTGGATATGTGTGTGTGAATATTTGTGTGTATATGTGGGTGTGTGTATGAATATTTGTGTGTATGTGCGGGTGTGTGTCGGTGTGAATATTTGTGTGTATGTGTGTGTGTGTGTGTGGGTATGAATATTTGTGTGTATATGTGTTCGTGTGTGTGCATGTGCATCTGTGTGTTGTGAATATTTGTGTGTGGGTGTGTGTGTGTGCATGTGCATGTGTTGTGAATATTTATGTGTATGCGGGTGTAAATATTTGTATGTATGTGGGTGTGAATATTTGTATGTATATGTGTGTGAATATTTGTGTGTATACGTGTTTGTGTGTGTGCATGTGAATATTTGTGTGTGCGTATGTGTGTGTGTGTGGGTGTGAATATTTGTGTGTGTGTGTGGGTGTAAAAATTTGTGTGTATGTGGGTGTAAACATTTGTGTGTATGTGGGTGTAAACATTTGTGTGTATGTGGGTGTGAATATTTGTATGTATATGTGTGTGAATATTTGTGTGTAGACGTGTTTGTGTGTGTGCATGTGCGTGTGGGTGTTGTGAATATTTGTGTGTGGGTGTGTGAATCTTTGTGTGTATGTGTGGGTGTGTATACGAATATTTGTGTGTATGTGCGGGTTTGTGTCGGTGTGAATATTTGTGTAAATGTGTGTGTGGGTGTGAATATTTGAGTGTAGGGGTGGGTGTGTGTATGAATATTTGTGTGTATGTGCGGGTGTGTGTCGGTGTGAATATTTGTGTGTATGTGTGGGTGTGTGTATGAATATTTGTGTGTATGTGCGGGTGTGTGTCGGGTGAATATTTGTGTGTGTGTGCGCGACTATTTGTGTGTATGTGTGGGTGTGGATATTTGTGTGTATGTATGTGTGTAAGCGTGAATTTGTGTGTGAGAATATTTGTGCGTGTGTATATGTGCGTGGCTGTGGATGTGTGTATGCGTGTGTGTTGTGATTATTTGTGTGTGTATGTGTATGGCCGTATGTTTGTGGGTGAGTGTGTGTGGAAGTGTATGGGCGTATGTGTGTGGGTGAGTGTGTGTGGAAGTGTATGGGCGTATGTGTGTGGGTGAGTGTGTGTGTATGTGCGTGGGTGTATATGTATAGGCAAGTGTGTGTGGGTGTGTGCGTGTGTGTGTGGGTCTGAATATCTTTGTGTGTGTGTGTGTGTGAATGGATGTGAATGTGGGTATGGGTGTGTATGAGTGTGTGTGAGTTTTTATGTGTGGGTGTGGGTGTCAGTGTGCGCGGGGCATACGAGGCAGAAATGCGGAAAGCTGGCGAGTGCAATTGTAGATCAGTTGTAAGTTCATTTCGGCCAATTTGGAGAGAGCCGCAGATCGACCGGGCAGTCAATCTATCACTCAGGCGTGAATAACAATGACACAGTCATATTCTATGTGAACAGTATAATTCTCACCAAACCTGTGCAAGGCCAATGGCAGGGTGAGCAGGTATACAGCTAATTATAGTATCTTCGAGCATTGGCAAAGACAGCGTCGCCCTCTTAGTAAAATTAAAATAATAAAAAATGTTTATACAATATAAAAAAGCAACGGAGAAAAATGATCAGACATTTACTAGCCTTTATATACAAGGGGATTCATTTTAATATATAAGTTAAGATAAGACGAAAATATATATATAACTGCTTTTGCAAATAAAGAACGAACGGACTCTGCACGGAAGAATTTCCTATGTGATGCTATGGTTTATGAAAATTTATTGTCCAGGTTTTCACACGAAATAATATTTTCATGGCTAGTATACGAGTAATAGCTGAATGCAATGAGGATCAGGAGGAAAAGAGAGAGAAAAAGTGAGAGAGGAGATCAACAATTGTTGTAGACATTTTTCCAAGAAATAAACTTTGTCGCAATAGAAATGTTAAAAATTTGGTTGTCGAACGACCACAAAAAATGCTAACGGTAATCAGCCCCCCGTTACGCATTTGCATGCATGTAAATACTACCGTTGTATGCGTGCACATACTTTTATTGAGAACAAGGCTGTGCGTTAATAAGAAGAGTTTTTGTGAGAATACCACAGATATAAAGCTCCGTACGTCGTCCTTTGGCGCCTTTGAGGCTTTGTAGAGAGATCACAGTCCATATGACGTACACGGTGGAACGCATCAGCAAGAATTCGACTAAATTACATCGGTGTGACATATAGCCTTGGGTTATCCCAAAGCTATTATGAAGGTTTCGTTCGTCTTCATTGCCATTTACGGGGAGAAGGAGAACGAACGGGCGCCATAGACCACACAGCGTAGAGCATGCATATAGATCAACTCCCTTGGCCTTGGTGGTACTGCTGCTTTCGGTTCTTTCGGAAAGTTGATCCCGGTTGCGTGTACCCCTGCTTGACAAAACCCTTGCCTTTACCCAAATGGCTCCTCTATCTATTTATCCGTCCTCTCTGTCTAGCGAACCAACGGGCACCGAACTTGTGCTCATGCGTTGAGGAGAGAAGATGGTAAAAGGGAACTCTAACCGATGCACCGTTGAAAAATTGTCGCCATTTCTCAGCGGCGGAGGCGCAACAACATGCTTACGCTTCGAAATATGGCGGGAAAAGAGCTAATTTAAAAGAGGGGATACGAGGGATTCTGGGAGGGGTGAATGTGGCATTGTCAGGGGTGGCTCTGGCCTGGCGTTCCGCAAAGTTGCAGTAGCAGTAGAATATGCGATGAACGCGTAAGAAAATTAAACCCTTTATTATTTCGCCCGACTTGCCTCGTGAGTTTTACAGATGGCCACTGATACTGGCCCTGACACCCATGTCAACATGGCGGATGAAGGCATCTGTGTGCTACTGCAGGCATCTGCATCTGTTTGCTGTTGTGCCCTATTCACCCTCATTCCACTCCTCTCAATAAACCGAAAAACGCACCAGAGATTCAGAAAATGCCAGCCGAAAACATACATAACGTCGAAAAAGAATTGGCTCGTGCTCTTTAAGAAAGAACCTTGCATGATTCGACCGTCGGCCAACTGGATGAGGCCCGGTAGTGGCGTATCGTTCGTTTTCAGAACAACTTTTAGGGTTCTGAATTGGCAACGAGGTCGGGGAATGTGGGAACCTACGAGGCACTACGCCCATGAGGCTTTGTGGTCTGTTTTGAGAAAATCTGAGAATAACAAGCGGCTTGGAGGCAAACTTTTCGCATTAACCCCTCGACTTTGCTTCAAGGACCCCTTGCTCGCTGCCCGGCGTTTCTTGAGACGATGGTGTTGTGGGAGTGCACAGTGGCCAAAGCCTTCGAATGCGGTGAGCTGGTGCAACGGATATGTAGATAGTGGACGAGTTGGGGGCGGCATTTTTAGATTTAGAGAGTTTTAGCAAGAGAGGGTGAAAGCTGGGAGATGGAGAAAAAGAACCGCCTTGAACAAACGGTCGTCAAGACACAGGCTCGGCTACGGTCCACGCACACTAGGCCTGACCAAGTTGAACCACGCAGCATGCGCGTTCCATTGGCAAACGTCGGCATCTACGAAAAGAAGAGGATAGTAGAGCGTAGTGTAATGCTTGCTTCCGTGGGATCAGGGGTTATGCTAATCAGAGCGGCGGGACGTCCGGCTCTGGTATAGCTACATGTCAGGTGTACGCAGACTGGAGAAAGCAGGGCATACTAGTTCCAGGGACGAAAGTAACAGAATCTATGTGTGGATAGAAAACGCAAACCAAACGTAAGTTGCTGCGAATATTAGAACCACCGCCACGAAATTGCTCTGAAACTGAGACTTTAATTTAACGTAAGTTAAGAAGTTTTATTGGAGAACTTGGCCTTTCTTGGCTATCAGAGACTCAAAAGCTTAAGCTACACTTATGGATCATCAGAGCTACCACAGACTTCCACGACCTCTCTTCCACTATCATATAACGAACGAATATCGTCCCAAACTCGCTTTCTCAGATATTTTCATAATTTAGTTTATCGGAATTTTCGGAGATTCTCTAGTATATTGCTATATATAGCGTTGATGTGTCACCACCGATTTTTTTTTCTTGTATCTATACAGTGCTATGGAGCTTGATCTCGTTCGTCTTTCTCTTTAGCTCTCGCTCGCTTTCCTTCTCTGGCTCCAAATTGTACTGTCTAAGTAGTACATTCGGCTAGGCGCTGAGCCGGGAGTGCCCGGGGAGTCTTGTATTTTGTATCCTTGTAATTGTTTTGAATAGATCTTTTCAACCGCAAAATATTTCAAAAGCGCTTATTGTCGGACGAATTAGTTGCCAGCAGTATTCGACAGTACTCCGACTCGCGCATCATTGACGAGGATGCCGCCTGCCGTGAAAGGGCCACCTCCACACTTCAACACCCCCTTAACCCTAGAACGATTTCTATGCTGCTTCTGTGTCAGCGGGTGTGAGTGTGTTGGCAGAAAAGTGCGCATAAAAAGTTTGCGCATAACAGCAGCGGCGGTGGCGGAAGCAACAAAAAAAGTTCTGTCTAACGAAACAACGCCTCTATCCCTCTCTTTTTTCTCGTTTTCTCCCTATTTTCCTCTTTTCTTGCTTGCTTTCTCAGCACAGGGCAAAGGCCGAAGTTGATGTCCGTGTGCATGTATATATGTATACACATACGTATAAATATATACATGCGTGCTCATAGGGACAATGTTGCTAAATCCTCCAAAGCCCATATGGGGTCGGCTAAGCTGGCGTGTTTCAGGGCATCTTTTTTGTTCTCTAGTTCTCCATAAGAAACAAGCACAATGCCACGATGCGCAATACCTGTCCTTGGAGAGAGTGGAAGATAGAATGCGAACGAAAGGGCACCGTAGGGAAGAAGTCAATGAGTGCATCACGCGAACGTGGGGAGGTCTGTCTTGCTTGCCGCACACACCGCTTGCGGGTCCATTGATTAGTGTTAACGATAGGCGATACGTAGGTGGATGTGCGCGCCGTCTACCAAGACGGCTGGATTCACTGCTTGAAGGTAGATGGCGTCAAAGACGAGAGGCAATCCGAGGCAAGTAGCCGTATTACTTACAAGGATCTAAGACGCACTTCTGTCACGTCGATGATTACCAGGTACAGAAGGTGAAATGGACCAACACTGTATACCTTCCCGACGCATCCTTTCAGATACCCTTTACGGATAATGCACTCGTTTGGCGGATCAAAACACGAAACCATCGTGAGCATATTGCCCCGACTGTGATACGTGCAGACTCATGCACAGAGCAGCACTGACGCTCTTAGGTTCCACAAGACCTTATGTACACGCCTCTACACTATACACGCACAAACGCAGACATGCATAACGCCTTTAAGTTTCAAGCGGCGCGCATCTGCCCTGTGTATAAGTGCCCCAGTCTATCCGAAAAGGGGGGAGGAACACATATTTCCATAATTCCCCGCTTACTCCGGCATACTCACTGCGGCGTCACAGTAGAGCTCCTGCGAAGAAGTTGGGCCTACTCCTAGTTTTATAATACCTCACCTAGCAATACAAGGCAAAACAGACACACACACACACATACCAAATTGTCCGCCTCTAAGGAAGCTTAAAATTTCTTCAAACACTATTCTTGTTTTCACGGTATATTATTCGTACCTTTTTCTATCACTGCCTAATGCACTAGCTGTGAAGTCTCCTCTCTGAGACTGAAGTGTACCTGACCTGTTTCACCCTATTCACGATAGTACTACTGAATATAGCACAGGCTCAAAATGCATTGTACAACTACCAATTCCAGTATATTAATGAGCGCCACGTTATCACTGGATACCTCCTGATCCCTACGGTTATATACCTGATTGGTGATAATAACATGAGTTGGCAGGTTGTTGCGCCGTAATTCTTGAAAGTCGAGCTGTCGCAATTCGAATGTTTCTAGCTCATCTTACTTTGTCCATATCTAGCTAAGACTAGATTACGCAGAAGATGGGTGAATGTATGTGCGATGTCTGAATACATAACGACGGCATAAGTTGGTGGCAGCAAATTAAAAGCAAATGAGATGTGAAGACGAGCAGTCACGCTAACTAATCACTCTGTGCATGATACAGACTCAGTGGGTGCGGCGTAACCCCCACTAAACGGCTAAAAAGGTTGAGCATATCTCTTACTATGCGCTAGCTAACGCCGCCGTAGTGGTGGCCGCCTCTGACTTTTTCCGAATCGGCTACGAGTGTCTTTGCAGGCGAAGACCGGCCCGTCCGCCTGTCTGGTTCCGGGACGCTCGGTCGCGGAACGGCTGCTGGTGTATCTGCACATGGGTGTCTGTTCAGCGGATGACTGCCTTGCAAAAAAAAGGGGTCGTACCGAGTCGGGGTGTCGTCTTAAGAAATCTCATTGCGATTAATCGTCGCTCCATCGGATGCGCCATACGTTGAGGGAAGCAGGGGCGTCCTGGGGCTGAAACCAGCGGACCAGTGGAGGGGGGCGACAGGAGCAGTAGCCTCAGTGCCTCGTGTAGTAGCAGACGGTGAGGGGTTTCTCCTGTGAGGAAGATGGTGACGCTTCTCATATAAGAAAACGGGGACGTGCGAGGTGTTTGGGGGGTCGGATGGAGCTTAACGAGCTTGCCGGCAACCTCGCCCTGTCAAGAGGTCCTGCGTCGCTGCGATGCGAATCTTCGAGCGTCGGCAGAGCTGCAAAAAGCGTTATTTGTTGTCAGCGCGCTCGACGGTTATCATCAGTTATAACAGATACGGCGTGAACGGGCAAAAGCCGTTCTCGTAGTGCCGTGGGAGACACAGTTAAGCCTTACCCATCCCCATTCCACGAGGGCAACTTGGATCGAATACTTCAAAGTGATGAGCCAAAACAACGAAATGGTTGACAGTTGGACGCAACTCGAAATGACGCTTTGAGAATGCAGACGATAAGAAGCAGGTTCACAGCTCGCAAGCGTACACAAGTGATAGAGCAGCTGAAGCACTGCACGACTCTTTTGTTATAGCCCCCTCTACACGCGGAGTGAACATTAGCCAGAACCAGAGCTTAAAGACATTATAACACGAGCGTGAAATAAAATCCAGGGAATTGAGATGATTAATATCGGGATACTAACCTTTCAATCTCACCTACCTGGTTACTGTTTTATTTATGGAGTTTTAAGAAATCGAGATGCTCTGGCCTGCTCTGCGCTTTTTATTTCAGCCATTCCATAGCAGCGCCTTAGTACCAGCAAAGCCGATCAACGAACTTAGATGTTGGTAACGACAATCACGTTTACATCTGAATTTTGTGATTACACTGAGGCTATGTGCGTGAGCGTATGCATGTATGTACAATGGCAGGACGTCATAAAGCAATGTCGTACGATTATAAGAAATTAGGTGTTGAACTTAGCGGATATCCCATTTGGCCTCTGTGGGTCGCTATTTTTTTTTAGCGAAAATCGCTACTAAGATCCGCTAGGAATTGCTGTGTCGTTGGCTCCATATGAGGCTGTCGCCATTCAAAGAAATGTTCCCGGGAGTGCGAACAAGGGTTCGCGAGCAAAATAGAATCTTCGCGACTTCTTCATAGAATCTAACATCCTTTGAATTTGGCCGGCACAGAGGTCATTGGACAACACTAACCAGAGGAAATCGAGGCGTCTACACAATAGCCGTTATCTACATTGATTCTCGCTTGTCTCTAAGTTCCCTCAAGCGTACAGATGACTGAGTAGACGACGCTACATCTCCGAGGTGTAAACTGAACTCGATATATACACATTTAGCTGAACCGATGGATAAGCACCGACTTGAGCGGATACGCGGCACGTAACTCTTATAACTGCAGTAGCAGCAGTAGTCGTAGTTGTAGTAGTGGCTTGAATGGGCTTTCAACGTCACCGCGCAGGCGCAGCAGAGCGGCAGCTCGAGCACCGGAAAAGAAACATTCTGATAGGAGGAACTGCTGTGTGCCACTTTCCCAGCACATCTCCGGTCAAAAGTGGGCAGGTTACACATGTACGAAAACGCCGTGAATTATATATGAACGTACCATCACTGACTAGCGACTAACCGTCTAACAAACGAAACCCATGTGCGCCGCTTGCCTATTCACGACGAAGGTGCGGTCCTAGAATGAATTAAGTGTCAACGTCTGGAAGTGCTCTGCTTGTTGTATTGTATGGGTAAGTTCCGCATGAGATGTGCTGACAAGATGTGTTCGTGCGGTGAGAGTCAGAATCAACCCGAATGGCTCGAGGCATGAACGCGCGAGTGGAAGATCCGTGCATGTGCGTCGTACAAGAGTGTTGCGGGTATCTTTGTGTCTGTGTGCGCATAGAAGAGCGATTGCTCACATGTTTTTGTCTGGAAGAAGAGCTCTGCTAGTCACCATGCGCACCTGATTCTTCCGGCGGCGTCGGACTCCGCTGGCCACAGTGAGTTCATCCATTCACTTAATTCAGCTCAGTTTCCGAGTACGGCAGTCGACTGACTGTCTAACGCAGGTTGGAATCGTTTGAGCGACGTGTGAGCGCCGAGTAACCTAACCCTGGCTGAATGTACTGATGCTGCTTCATCTTCTGCTGCAGACAAATGAATTGGATGACAAAGGGCCATTGTGAAACAAGCCGCAATCCGCATCCTTCTCAATATGCGACAATTCGACATTTCACCACCATCAGCTATCATCAATATCAGCTCTCGCGGCAGCGAAAATGACCAGACAAATAAGGATCGTTACTGTAGTTGAATATGGAAGCTCGTACATATACCTACCATAGACATGGATCAATTTCTAGGCATTACAGACGTACATATTGGCGAAAAAAATTGCCATTCCTGGCGCACGTTGTGTGACGCTTGAGAATGTTCAGTAGTGAGCTTAAATTATACGTAACGATATAGGACAAGCTCGCAAGTTCGTTATCCACAAGGTGAGATAAAATATAAAAAAGATCGTACAAGTACGTACATGATTATAACTGTACAATTGATCTGAGTTTACTTAATTATCGACTTAATGTTGCGACGATTAAGTGAGTTCGAAAGTGAATAGTTTTATAAATATTTTTTTTGTGACAAAACGTGCATTTGCAGGAATAATTAAACACTTGCCGCACTATTGAACGGAGGAGAATTTGGCTTTTATACTTCTACGCATATGTGCAACTCCGAATATAAACTAAGAAGAATTCAAGTTTTTGATTTGCCGCTAATAGAAAAGAACTCATCGCGTACTGATAGATGGATCACTCCTGTCTGGAACTCGAGAACTCAACCGTTCACTCACAGCAGCTTAGACGAACAACGGCCGAATCAGAGTTTAGGCAACAATCAAACATTTAGCTTGTCTCTTGTCACACAAAATCAGTCACACCTAAACATGCCCCGCTCGGAGAACCAATGCTGCTAGTAGTGATACCCTAAAACTCAAACCAGCGATCTTCTTTGTCACACAAGTACTACTCGGTTCCGATTGCTCTGTTGATCTGAGCTGGCGACCACCCGCAGGCACGGGAAATGCCTCCAGACGCCGTAGGTGCTAACGAGCGTGACTGACTGGCGAGCGTTTTCTCTGCATTTTCCAAACTAGCGATGCGATACGATGTAGGAACAGTTCCAAGCGAGCCGTTTATGCGTTTCGACTGTGCGTGCTCAATCAGAGTAAAAGAGGTTCATTTTGCGACTGAGACAAGGCCGATCTGCTTTTGGGGTGATTGAACAGCTCCAGGCACGATTGTAGAAAATATGGTGATGGGGACAACTCATGGAAGAAACAGCAACAGCAGAACCCTTGTCGAGCTGGAAAAAAGCGAAACATATTTCTTTTTGTATTGACTACTTAACGTCATATGGAAGATGTTGAGGCATGGACGTTAAACCGTACCACAGTGCTGCTGAAGAGTGCATTCATCTGCTATACAGCTCAAATTTTAATCAGTTCTCTTTAAATTCATTTCGAAAAGCATTCCGTTTCTCGTTTCTATAGGTGGAAAAGACTGGAGTAACAATTTTCACAGAATTCGAACGGTTCACTACGATATAATACTTGCGTACGAATTCATGTTATTCGAATCTATAAAAAAACTTTGATTATCATTTTTCAAAAAGCCGACTTAGCGATTTGCTTTATAAAATTTAGTCGCTCAGAGGCTGTACATAAATTTCAGGTTAACACGACAAAACTGCACATATCTTCTGGTAATGTTTATAGTTGTAGATTCGGTTTATAGATGTAGGTCGGTAGATTCATACAAATCAACTGCTGGGTGAAATACAGGAAAAAATGCTTTTTCCAGTTGTCGTATGGAGTATTATTTGCTTTACTTATGAAATTTTTAACGCATACTTTGTATTAGGCGTGAATCTAATATATAAGGTTATTAAATTGTAAGGTTATTCGGTGGAAAAAGTTTATTTAGAAGCTTTTGAGCCTTCACATATGGCATTTGGAAACTCGAAAAGCGCTAGATAGGTCGTTCGTTTTCGCAAAACCTTAACAGCATCGTCTTGAGCGCAGTTTCAAGCCAACTCTTCAGTCCACTATCTGTATGCCTTTTCTCCGGCTATAGAAAAGCATGTTCCTTCATTAATTTCACTCAAAATCAGCCTAGTTGAGCGCCCTCAACCTTCAGCGGAATGGGTGGATGCATACCTCGCTACTGTTCAGCTGTCAAGAGTGAAAGGTGTCTAGGCGAGTAGGAACATGGAGCAACCAGTACAGTATTTTCTGCCCATCTACCCCCTTCCATCATAGAATAGCCCCATTTGCCTGAACCTTCGGTATCACCACTATTACTACGAGTGTGTAATGCTTGTGTGATAGCTATCCAGAGGTAGCACCGAAGTCCCCCATTTCGCTTTTATTTTTTGTTCGTATACACAGCATGCACTGGCAATTTTGCCCCTTTTTTCCTCCTACCATTGGTAGGTCGCATTCCCAGTGGAATTTCATATCACCATTCGTCTATTCACACTTAATCAATCACACATGGGCACACAGCAGCGCGCGCACATAGCGGTCACGCGGGCCCGGCATACAGACGCACACGCAAAATGTCGCCCTATGAGAAAGGAACGAGATGGAGGCAAGTTCTGATGGATTCATGGATTTGACTTGGAGGAAAAGTATAAGCAGGAAAAAGAAGAGTAAGACGAAGAACGAGAGAGATGGAGAGAGGAAACGAAAGAAAAGGGAGAAAACATGAAAATGGACAGAATTTTGTTGGGCTAAGAGAAGATATGGGCATTCCTGTTCGGCCGTTGCACCTCACCTCCATCGAAGCCTCCGACGGCTGAATGAGCCTTCGACGTCAGTCATTGCGACAAGATAAGAAGACATTGTTACCCTCAACAAAGTCTATTAGAAGCGAGCCTTTCTAAAAAGTTCTTTTCTTGTGAAGCATTCGACAAAAAAGCGCACTTCTGTGACTGTGTTGCCTGCACATTGATACGATACAGGAGAACGAAGTAAAATCCTGTATTTGTAAATTTCAAACTTAATCAATTAGTTAATTATTCTGTCGGCTTTCTATCATGTCGCTTGTTAGTGTTGGGCCTAACAAAACGCCGATAGTGCAACGTTAAACTGAATACACGTCTGTGTCAGAAAAGCTCTGTGAGCCACATTCTTAGATTTACTCTACCAAGTGATATAGCGATATAAAAGTAGCGCTACGTAATTGACGTACGTCGAAGAAGATGCGCAGAAAGCCAACTCTGGAAGGCGTGTCCCACTTGAACTACCGTAGGATGCTCAGCAAGTCGAAAATAAAATGGCACAATGTCGACGTTTCAGCAACGTGTTGTTATATTGAAAGAAGTAAATAAAACAAACTCTGTAAATGGTTGATTGATTGAAACGTCGATGTTTCAGTAGCTTTCGCACATACATGTTGTGCGATCGTGACGATGAGAATATATTCATAGCTGCCATCATATTTTTCTAGCTGTCTCTTCGTATTTTTTGTCGTATAATGGCGAACGGTTATGGTAAAGTCAATTGTTCTGCAATGGAATATCTGGATGCTAATCACAATTGGCTTTGTCTGATGACTGGCAATACGATACGATGGCTTTCTTGGGTTTCATTGAATAGGGGGGGGAATGGGGTGATATTTGGTTGATCCGCGCACGTGATTTTAGATGCCAGGCAACGGGAAAATTAAACGGCCGGGGAAGTCTCTGGGTGTGTGTGTGTGTGTGTGTGTGTATATAGGGGTAAGAGACTCTATTTAGTTGAAGGATGTAAGCTGGCTACGAGGGAGAAAAATAGAAATGATAGGGAGAGATAGAGAGAACGAGCACACGAGATTTCTGGGCGCAAAGTGTCACATTCTTGGTTATCTTCATGCCATGCCTCCGTTTCATCCGCCCGTAGGAGGAAGCGACTTTTTGGATGGGCCAGGACCACTCCCCGGCCGCATTGCCCCTACGTTTCGGGGACGGCAACAGCTCCAGAGCAAGCGGCTACCGAGAACCGCCTGCATCCATCTACTACTGCCAGCCCCCTCTGGTCTCTGTAGCCCCGTTCAACCTTTAGCTAGCACCCCCGCCACCCCTTCTTTGCAGTTCCCTTGTCACCGGCCATGAAGTTTAGGTGAATTATAGAGAGCGTACTCTGCACTACGGATAGGGACGCGTGTGCGAAACCAGAGAGTACGAGAGAAATTGTTGAACGTCAAAACTACTCGCGGCTTATTCTCTACCTCTCTCTCTATATATATATATGTATATATATATATATCTCTGCTTTCTCGTTCGGAAGAGGAGACGCCATTCGGGATACGGCGACGACGCTGGCCGCCGCTGACTGCTCCCGCTCGACTCTCGTAAGCGCCCACCAACACCCACCAACATCGCCACGCCACTGCCACCTAGTACAACTGATAACGCCACAGCGTAAACTACAATACAACCCAACGCGCAGACGGCGATCTCAAAAGAGGGCGACACGGGCTATGAACATAGCAAATCCTATGTCGGGCAGCTTTTGACATCAAGCATCGGCCAAGCATCAAGCATTTAACGTCAAAAGTAGCAAATGCAAAATACTAAACCTCAGCCAGTCTCACGATAGAATTGACCAGGTGATTGTATCTCAAGCCTACGGCTTGTGCGTGTTTCATTGCTAATGTGACATTGCTTCGGACTGAATATCCAACGAATTTCTCGGAGTTAGCTAACAACCGAGCAACAAACGAGCAACAAACGAGCAACAAACGAGCCAGATAGCGTTCATTTGCCAGGACAATGGCCACGCTCCATGAGATGACCTAGTAAATAGGGAAATCTAAACGTTTCGATATCAGAAAATGCCCATACATATCTTTACTATTTACGGATAAACACTAGAGCTTTATTTATGTCATTGCAATGATATGTTCGTAGAATCTTATTTTGTTTCATATGAAAATGAATTGCAGTTTGTGAGGTAACTTTGTTTTGTTCACACCTATTGGAACTGGAAGAGCTCCTGACAGGGTGATCAACCACCGGATCGCCGTGCCCTCTGCGAAGCTCGAGAGCATCGTAAAGTTAAATTGCGATGAGAGAGTAGGAGATTAAAATATTAATAATGTTAATAATAATAATAATAATAACAGCGACAACGGCGACGGTGATACGGTGACGATGGCATGAAGATATTCTTATCTATCCCAGCTCGGAGCTCCAGGCGGCTCGGAGCTCTAGGCGATCCACGTTCGCGCGTTGATGTCTCGGGAACAAAAACTCGGAAAATGCCGCTTCATCTCATCGTCTTCTATTGAGCAACGACTCGTCGGAATATCACCATTTTTCAACTCTAGCTAAGTAGCCAAGCAGGCCTGCGTGAGCAAGCGTTGTTTCTCCCGACGTAGAGGCAACTCGAGGCGAAGTTTTGATTTGAGGGGCAGAAAAGGGAAGCAGCGTTGACTCTTGAAGTTGTGTATACAGCCTACTGGGTTGCACTAACGGTTACTTACCTATGTTTGAGTTTCGTTGATTCGCTGATAAATATGGTTATCAAACAAAATACCATTAAAAATGCCTCTCATGCAATAGATAAAACATGTTTTAAAAACGCATCGCTAGTAACTATGAACGATAAATTCGCTGCAGGATGCACATATAATAACTGGAATAAGACCCCCCAGCAGCAAAATAGTGTTTGTTAAACATGCATTAAAATATATATATATATATACATATATATATATATATATATATATAT
>MNPL01033126.1:0-10098 GCA_002081605.1 Tropilaelaps mercedesae | reverse complement strand
AGTGAAAGGGGCGCGATATATATATATATATATATATATTTATATATATGTATATACACACACACTAAAGAGGTTAAATCGGATCCATGTTTTTCTGAATACCCACTGAGCATCTGACAACTACTAATGCCACGGGCGCTCATAATACCGCCGTTTTAAATGTGTAACTAGAAGTTTCCCACAAATTATATTATTTTTCTCTTTCAATTGAATATATTATATTGCGCGATGATATTAAGATGTATGTGCGGTTTACGTGCTTATATAAAAGCAATGTCTGAGACGCACTTCAATTAACCAGTGCAATCCGCGGACGAGCGAGTATCCGACTGAACCTTCTATTTGTTCCCATATAATTGGCGCCAAAGCTCCGTCGATTAGAGTCGGCCTAAATACAGAAATTGTAAAATCTTACTGTGGTGCTCTATTTTCTCAAGCTTGAAGTACCTCCAAGAAAAGACCAAAATGCAAGAGTTAATTAAAAAGCCGCTTAATGAAGTAGATATTTTCTTTAAGAGTTGCCACCATGATCCGGAGAAGACTGTGGAGGCTACGCTCGACTTTTTTAAAAAACAACTGGATTGTTCTACAAACGACTTGCTCAAGGTTGGGAACATTGTAAACTTTAGGGAGCTTTTTAATTAGATTATGATATTACTTAATCATCTTGTAACCCCCTGTTGTTCATTGTCTCAGACGAATAATCGCTTGTTCCGGCTCTGCCTCAATTTTTCTAAATAATAATTACATTTTTCTGCGACGGAAAATGTATGCACGTCGGCTTCACGACAGAGTAGTTGTCGAGAGTGATGTTGGGCCCAAGCTAAAAGCGTATTTGCACCGCTTAAACACTCACTTGTCAGATATTGGCTGAGGGTTAGTTCCGAAAAAAAGCTAAGTAATAATAATAATAATAATAATAATAATAATAATAATAATAATAATGATGATAATGACGTTTTTCAACCCTATAATACCTATAATATTATATTTGAGTAGCCAATAAAAGCGCGATCAACCTTGTGATAATCACGCTTGAAAAACGTATACGTTCTGAGTTTCTTTCGTTGCTTGGAGACTTTATAACGCTGCTAATACGTTGAAAGCCTGCGAAGCTATTCTATTTTAAATTTCTATCAATTCAAGTTTCTTGTTTGATTTTCTTATTATAGGTACCCTCCCTGAACGACATTCCTCAGGAACAACTTATGTTAGGACAACTCGTTCGATTCCGATGCATGATTCAGGATATGTACGACCCCGAGTATTTTATGCCGACGTTTTATAAGGATGACGCCCTAGTCACATCGCTATTCAGAGATCCGCTTGATGAGAACTTCGGTCACGAATTTGCAGACTCACGGCCTGTGGACCGGTACACCTGGCACTGTATCGCCGTTCCAGCAGAGAACGAGTGGGTTAATAACGGTTATCAGCGGGAGAGTAACACGTCGGCAAGCATAGGCGCAGACCTATATACGGCAGCACGTGACGAGGAAGTTCCCGTTAAAAAAAGAAAGTCTGAACAGAAAGCAATCAGTGACATGCAGCCTCTGCGGTATCAGTGTTTCCCGTTGTCTACTCACCATAAGTCATGCATTGTGAAAGTGTATTCACATACAACGTGCTTGGGACTTAACGACGTAATTGAGGTTGTAGGGATTATTTCTCGCTTCCCGGAACGAGCCGAGGAAAGTCAGTTGGAAAATATTTGTTTTGGAACTGATGAATATTTTTTTAAAAATCCCCCTACGTCAGTAATTCCCCGAATACATGCTGTATTTTGCAAAAAGATTTTCCACCAGAATCCTCTGCTTGGTTATCATATTGAGGAAGAGAACGCGATCTTGCGTCGTCGCATGTTAGAAGAAGCACCGAAGTGGAGAAATGAACTGATGTCAATTTTGACACAAGCGCTTCTGGGAGATGAGCACACGGCTGAGTATGTTCTACTGCATCTTATTTCAAGGGTCTACATTCGTCATGATGTTCTGCCTCTCGGAAAGTTCTCGTTAAACCTACGAAACGCAAACGCAGAACATGCAAAGCTTCTCGCCCAGTTGTTCTCACAATTGCTTGTCAAAAGTCATCTGGTGGAAATGTCTTTGGAATTTCTGAATGGAACAAAATTCATACCCAGCAAGGACTACGACTTGAATCGGATAGAATCAGGGTTGCTTCAGCTTCCCAACGGAACTCATTTAATTTGTGATGAAAATGCACTTGACGCCGGTCAGCTAAGCGCAGTGGGCGTAGAAAATTTCAAGGCGCTTGGAAATATGATTCAGAATCAGACTGTGCAATATAATTTCGGATTTCACCGAATGGAATTTGACACCGATGTTCCAGTGTTGTACGTTTCGCAAGGAAAAGGCTTAATCCGTTGCGACTTTCAGGTCAAACTACATCCGGTAAAGCCAGTTCATCAACTGCCTGAAGTGACGGCCACTATCAAAGAATACCTTACAGATGAGCTACTACTAAATCTTCGGCGATACATTACGATAACCGAAATGTCAGATCATAAACTAAACGAAGAAATGCAGCGAACGGTTCAGGATGATTTTGTCTCTATGAGAGCAGCCAACCCTACGATGACTGCGGACGATCTTCACAACCTACTCGTTGTGGCTCGATACGTAGCGTTATCAAAAGGCGAGCTAGACTTGACCCTTGAATCATGGAATCATGCTAAAGGACTCGAAGCTAAGCGTCTTGCGAGTTGTGCTTAAGCGAAGCAGGTGGGCCGCGTTTCTTGCAACGTGGAATTTGCTAAACGTGTTCCATTATTTTGATGAATTTAAGTTTTTTTCATGTACATAAAAGTATTTTATACATCAGAATCTCGACTTTTTAAAATTATTATGATTGCCGTATTGGTTATTTGGATAATAGGGTGTACTCCCTTTATATTAAAACTGTGGAGTCAATTGTATTGGTACTCCATGTAAAGATTATCGTCTAGCTGCAGACGTAAATAGGTATAAGGCAGTTTCGGGACGAGGAAGGGTGCCGTTCGCCTTTAGCTTTAATAGACGGATCGAAGATTTCAACCATTTAGACTGCATCTAAAATCCTGCCCGCCTCCTGTATAAATTATGATTAAACGTCGGACACAAAACGGAGACCTATTCACTGTGTCCAATCATAGTATAGCATCGCCTCTCGAGATGTTCTATTTGTGGGTCAAGGCAGCGAACTGTTCAAACTCTACAGACCGAATTGAATAAAGGTGTAGGCATGGACGTGGGGTGGGAAAGGGAGCGCTGTCTGTCAGAAGAGTTGGCATGAGGGCATATAGATGAACCATCGTATAGACTAATTTTGAGGGCGATGATTAATGATGCAGAGGTGGTCACCAACGGCGCAGATTGGCGGCATAAAGTAGTATAGCAGATACAGAATGAAGACGAAACAAGCGAAGTGGGGAGTCCCATTTCTCAGTGTCATGGGTCCAAGAAGTAGCTTCTATAAAAGGGGTGGTGTAGCCAAGAGTTGGACGCTTTGTGACGCGATTCGTATTTTTGTTTTCGTTATTGTTGTTTGATTCTTCCCGATGTCCAGCCAGCAAAATAACCCCAACCACGATATAATTACCTAAATATAGAGGAGCGTGGAAGGGAAAAGATTTGGATACTTCTCTTTTATGGCGACAGTGTTAGTAAGGGGGAGGTGTAGCTACTCGGTCATTCTCTTTTTGATGCTGCTGAACCTACAGATGCGCTGTCTACAAAACGGGGGAACTGTCTCATCTTTGCGTCAGCCTTCCTCCTTTTCCTCCCCTCATGTGAAAGAAGCATCCCTGCATCGTCCTCTTCTGTCAACCCTTGATTACTCCCTACGTTTCATTTCCATCTCCCATTGGGCGGGGAAAAGATCGGGAGAAAAATGGGCAGCCCCAACTGGCCCCTCATACATGTGCGTCCTGCATGCTGCGGCTGAGTTGAAACGCCAAATCAACGGGAACAACAGAGTGGCGGCAATCTGTGCAGTATATACGCTTGCATGCGAATGTAAGTTTGGCTTCTGGGCATCGTTTATGTGTTTGCGTAGGCCCAATATCCCTTAGCTGACTATCCTGGACCCTCGCATCATCTCTCCACAACGTTGAATTAGACCGGTTGGTTTACGAACGAGCGCCGGCATTGGACGAATGAATGATTGTCCTCGAGGTTCTCCCATATTTCAAGGGGCCATGATTCGAATAGAGCGGTTTTCGCATTCACCAAGATCGAAAGAGAGAAGGGTAAGGTTAAAGTGAGACGGAAAGCGGGAGAAATCATTCCTGTGGAACAGCGGCGTCTTTAGGACGCCTATGTGTGCGCGTGTGTGTGTTGCGCGCGTCGGTAACATTGTCCTTGTCAATGGGATTGGCTTCAAAATAGGCTCACTATTAGAGGTTCCTGCAACGCGGGATGACCCAGGAATGAGAGCGAAAGAACGAAAGTCTAGCCTACAGGGCGACTTTGGAACCGGTCGAGATGACTGTTGAAAGCCCAACATTCGTTCCCACACCCACCTCGTCGTTCAGTACAACCAACAAAGCGGGAACAAATAGCCCCATAGACAAACAATACGACCAGGTACCTTGGAGACGGGCGACTAATTAGCCTTGCATTGTAGCATGATCCTATTGTTGCTTTTGCGTTTCAAACCATCTTCTCAATGTAGACTATTAGACGAAAAGGCTGAAGGATTGGTTGAAAAATTTACGTAAATTCCGTCGAAACAAGCTTGGTTCGTTCAACACGTATCTAGAAATGTACTAGTATTAACGCGCGATTAAATGTTGAAATTAAACCGCAAAACTAATAGCCAATCGCCCTGAGTGCTTGATTATGAGGAAACTCATTTGCGCACTTCGAAATGAAAGATACAACAAGGGCGCATAGCATTGCACAATTACTTGAAAGCGGAGAGCTGTTTCAAATGAATCCGATATTCATTGGCTTTACAAAATTCGTTCGACGTTTGTGAAATCCTTAAGATGGTAACTTTTCATTAACAACAAAAGAATCGATAAGTCCAGTATTAGTTTCACTGACACGCAGAAATTCACAAAACCAATGTTGTCTACGAAAACAGCTGCTTCCTTATCTTTACACAAAGTCTAATCATCCCATCTTGACCACTCGTCTAATTTGTAATTTCATTCTAATCTATTCGCTTTTTTCTCCAGATTATACGTACTTTTCACAGAAAGTATTGGAGAATCGCTCAGAACTCTAGTGTTGGTCCCCATCACATGATTCGAGCCCAATCTGCTTCTTCGTTCTTCTTCATTTCGTCTATATCGTTCGTGTAGGCACATTCTGCGGTCTCGTATCTCTGTGTTTTCTTCTTTGACCATCTATAGCTGGCGCAGAATTATAGCGCGTTAGGTCCGCTTGCACCCGTTGGGAAGTTGCTTTGCGCACGTCCGCTTGAGTCTTTGGGGAGTTGACTGCATTCGAAGTAGATTTTTTCCTGTGTATTAGTGGCATGTTCCAGTACAAGGCGATACGAAGTACGAGAGAACTTCTATTCGCTAAATGTGCGCCCTATCCTGCTTGGCCTGCACATTAATAATAATAAGAACACTTACACCAATCATAGTCATGGCAACAGTAGTCACAATCACAATACGCAGTTATGGTTAAATTCAACTACGGCCCTTTATAGTGCGTCTCACTCTTTCCCGGCCATTCCCTTCTTCAAACTGTGCTAAAAGATCTGAGGAGAATGAGTCTGTTTCATGAAAAAAACAAGATCTCTCATTTCGATCAAGCGAAGAATAGTTCCCACTTGTTCAGATTTTTCATAATTCTTAGCACAAACTTCAGCCCTATTATGGAATTTCATCGTTATTCGTAAAAACAGAAAAGTGGGTTAACTCACACATGTTTTCTAATAGTCTGCAGAGGTATTTTTCAATTATACATACAATCTTTATTGCTCTAAAAGACTTGCGGAATAACGTTTTTCGATAGAGGTTTTTTCCTAAAACCAGGCACGTAGATTTCATCACATCATATGTCAACTTCTTTCCTACCGGATAACGTTACGTCAATTTTGGACTGTAAACACTGTAAGAAATTAATTGCTATAGGCAAATGGATTTTCTATTGTATGCTTCAGTTTTCGTTTCCTCACGCTTGAACGCGTAGTATTCGCGTGAACCATTCGATGTGACTATGCAATAAAATTACATTATATTTATGACATAGATCAATTTAGTTATAAAAAATGCAGAACACACACGAATTTGAAATATGTATTTTCCAATGTTCGATAAGTTTTTCTACGAATCATGTCTAAAAGGAACAAAGCGTTCTGAACAGACATAGCTTATAGCTAAAAACTGTAAAAAAAACAGCAGAAATATATCCACTGGAACGTACATTTCAATGGCCACGTTTTATTTTACAAAGGGTAGGTGTTTGTCGCAACTACTTTGTCGAGATTTTTCCGTATCTCTTAACGTTGGTCACCCTCCTTTGCTTTGCTGTATCACGCCCAGTCTCTCTTCACTCTCGAATCACTCATCCATTCTCTTCTCTTTTGCCTCCGACCAGTATGACCTGCTGTTCGATCAATCTCCGCTTCAACGAGTTCTGCTGGCGATGAGGCGAATGTGATGCTTGCCAAAGCTTCTCCATGGATTTCTTCCTGCCTCGATGAAACGTGATCCATAGTCCATCCTGGTACTCCACTGAGCCAAAAGTAACAGCACAAGCAATGAGAAGTTGTGCACGGGCAGTTGCCTGAGTGGTGCTGTTTGCTTGCTCGTCACTCCATTGCCTACAGTGGCGTGGTTGCAGTCTATTGCCAAATTTTGACGTTGAACCAAACGTAATCTGCTTTCACTGGGGGATTGCAGGTGGCTGCACAAAAAGCTGAGCTAATGGCAGATTTTTAAAAAGACCTTAAAGTGCCTTGCACATAGTCAATCGACGCCAAATAGCAAGCACACAATAACTATGGAAGAAGTGAAATCTTACGATTTTAACAGCAACAATTTACCCGCTGCACGGCCCAAATGAAGTATTATTGATGTCTTGATATAATTCGACTAGCGCAATATTAGAATTTTTAAAAGCTTGAGAACTAAAATTACCAATTAGAATGCAACTTCAGAATATCCTAGAAACATCTAACACAATTTGTTAAATCTTGTTTGACACTCAAAAGAAGGTATTTGGAATACGCTAGTAACACGCCATTAACAGGGAAAACCTGTAAAGGGAACAATATTTCGTGTCCTTAGTTAATAACGATTACAAGCAATACGCAATTTAAGGGCAAAAACAGGTGGTATTATTGTGAAACATCTTGGTGAACCTTAATGGAGCAACCACCTGCGACTAACGTTTCACAGAATTTGAAACCTCACAAATGCTTGTCTCCTTCCCTATCCAACCAGTTTGTAGATAGATATAACATGGCTGATTGTCACGATCCACAAGGCCTCAAAGGTAGTCCCTCAAAAACAACAATGAGCACAGGTGGATCAGGTTTCTTCGTATCAAATCTAAAATTTCCCTCTTGGTTTGAGTTGGACGCACAATACGAGAGAGACGAAGCTCTAATCTGATATGTGCGCTGTGGCGTGGTGCGTGCTTGGGAAAACCAACGAAGTATATATATGTATATATATATATATTGAGAGAGAGAAAGAGAGCAAAAGGGAGATACACCAAGAAAAAGAGAGACGATTGGCGGCACACACGAGAAGCCTACTACAAATCCTCGCACTATCTGGGTGCTTTAAATTTTTGGATTGCCTGAGAAACTGGCACGCAACCGCAGCCGATACTACTAGTATGCCTCACATTGATACGCTGACTTGTTTTCAAACTAGACATGTTAGTTAATGTGTCAGCTATCGGGTGTTAGTATGGCAGGTTCGCTGATGAGTGAGATGAGTGGGTTTCGGTCATAACGACGAAGTTAAATTACTTGCCACTTGTGAGTCAGTTACGCTAGTAATCATAAATTTGACAAAAAATCGTATAAATTAGCACACGTCTCAAACACAAATTTATTCGTCACCAATACGCCACCAATACGCATCTATTGTTATGTACATATAAATGCTGTGAAGCATTTATTTGTACATAACAATAGATGCCAATATAAGTTATTATAGTTGTGGAAATAGGTCGAATCTGTCAGTTCTGCTTCAACTCACACTTATCCAAAAAATATACTAATTCCGCACTACATTGTTGCAAATTACATAATATAGGTACTACAAAGCAAACAGCCACATTATTTATAAAAAGAAAACAGCCTATATCCCTCCCTGTAATTATTGCGGCCACTTACATTTCCTTTCTCCCTGTATTCCATGTAGAAGCCACTATTGCCTAAGCACAAGCCGTTCGTTGCCTAGCATATGCAAATCCTTCGTGTTGCTTGCTTAGCTCGGCAAGCAGCATCCAACCAGGCACTCCAATAGCAGGCCACTCGCTTTCCCCTTAAGCGGTGCCCGGCACCATAACGTTTGCAACTGCCTGTCAAGCGGGCCCACGCGCTCGTGCACAGTCCTACCACTGGGAGAAGCGAATGTCGCTATTAGAGTATACCAAGCGGTGACCAGGAGCCGGTCATCTAGCTTGATGTGGGGTGAGTCCCCCGGTCTGAGAAGGCAGCCAACGCATACAGTGAAGGCGTAATGCCGCCATTTACCTGTTAGCCCTTTTTGTAGGCACTGCAAATGACGCAAAAGGATGAATGGAGATAACGCGAAGTGTTTGCGTGCGCGATATTGGAATGGGCGAATCTTTTTGGAAGTTCGTTTTACTACCATGGGTAAATTTAGCTGTCAAGCCGATCTAAGGGAGGACGTGACGTTTTCTGAGGGCTTAACCCTAATAGCATCGTATGGCCGGCTCAAAAACAAAGAATCGGCTGGCAATTATTTAGGTAACGCTCGACTTGACGTTAATCGCCTATAGCCAGTTTGAAGGCGATTAAATTTCCGTGAAGGGTGTGACTAACCGCTTGAACAATGTAAAAGTGACATCGAAACTCACAGACATAATATAGTTTATGCATGAACGGTACTCTGTCCATGAGCAGTGAATTAAGTTTTGCAAGGACTTGCAAGAACTTGTGGAACCGACCACAAACGTCCCACCTTATAAGCTAATGTTGAATATTGTGATTAACTCATATAGCGTATAGTGAGTGGTGTTGCAGCTCGGCTGCGAAACCGGGCTCGGACTGGGATAGAGAACACAGCCCCCATCCCTTCCAAAACTGCAGTTGTACCTAACTCGGAAAGGGAGGGTTCGTTGGACACAACACATTCACTCAGCATTCCCCGCCAAAATAAATGCAGCCAGCGTCGATGGGGTCCGCGAGTCAGCGAAAAACCCTAATAAGCCATCCTTTGCTAAGTTTTTTGCGCAAGCAGTTATATTGCCCTTGGAGGGACTTAATGCAGTGGCGCTATTGAGGTATCGAAGAGGGGGCGAAGTTTGCGATTGTGGACAGGTTGAGAATGTAAGTCCTGCTCGCTTTGTGGGAACACCACTTGACCAGCGACGTTTGATTTTTCATGGTGGCGGCTAAAATTGTGCTGGACGCGACAAAACTACTCGAACAGCAAAACAAGGATAAATGTCTCATCATGAACCGCTGCGAGAGCGCGATAGTGATTACGTAGGTATTTTTATGGATTATGTTTGCTTTGCACTAGAAGTGAATCCATTGTTTGCATTAATGTTTATTGGTCAAAGGGTAATAGTGTTCCTAATATTGTGCAATAAACAATCCATATACGGGCGTAATAAAATGTCATTTTTAATATTCTATCTTCATTTTCCCAAATTCTAATGACTCTGATTATCTTCTTTTGTTAACTTAAGGCCGATGCGTTTTACCGAACTGTCCACTTCTAATTCTTTTGGAGGTTTCGTTCACTCTATAACTCCATTGTCGGACTAAAAAGTAGCTCCTGATTAGTTTCTCCAGGTTTTTGGTCAATGGTTTATTTCGCCGTTGCAGCTCTCCTAGCGTTAGTTGTAAATTGGCACTTACGGACAGACTGGGTACGCTTCTTACAATCTTAATCTCATATATATATATATATATATATATATATATATATAT
>MNPL01033112.1:1036-14070 GCA_002081605.1 Tropilaelaps mercedesae | reverse complement strand
CCGGCGGGGATCGAACCCGTGCACCTACGTGTCTCCTCCAGTCGCAAGGCGCATACGAATGCTCCCCAGAGCCACCGAGCTCGACAACCGTCGGCCATCTACGGATCAGGTACAGAACCACGATTTTGTGTTTTGTCACCACCACGTTTAATGGTCTGGTCAACTGTGGGTTGTAGGTAGACAGACGATGACGAGCGTTTCTCGAGCGAAACTTCAGCCGCGATTTTCGTGGGTGATTTTCGCAGTTTCTACGCGCGCTGTGTCTGGATGAGTTGTGTGCGTGGCCCGGTTAACCAGTTCGATTAGCCCCGCGAGACGCTTTGAAACCGCTCACCAGTGTTAGCCATGGCGGAAAGACTGACTCTCGTAGGCTCTTCATGTAGAGTAAAGCCAATAAACGAACGCGATGCTCTGGGAAAAGCCGCGATTCCTGCTTTGGAGTCGAACCCATTATTGACAGGAGATGCTAAGCACGTCCGGGCGCAGGTCTTCAGTACTCAGCTACGCCGACTCGCTCTCGATGGGTTCCTTCGAAATACAATAGAAACCCACAAGGAAGCATGTATAGGTACAGGAACATGTCGAAATGGTAAGAGATGAGGTTCACGTATATCGTACAGCGTACGCTCTCTATCGCTATAGCAGTACGGTTGCGTTCCACAGAGCCGATCCGAGTGACCATATGTTGTCCTGAGCTGCCTGTCAGAACTGGGATGTGGGCCTTTGCGAAAAGGCTAATGGCAGAGTAAACATCACGCAAACCGTCTCCGCCGTTGCGCACACCCTCAACACGCCGGCAGAGCTCAAGTGTGGCGTCGCGTCAGCACAAAAGTCTTCCGGTTCCGGACATCGTCATAGAACCGTGACAGCTGACGAAATTAGTTTCTGACAGGCTTCAAAGGAGGATCCTTCTGCGCTGGTCGACGCAGGAACATGGAATGGCTCACAGGCTCATCGCTACTCTTCCTCTCCTTGACTGAGCTATCAAAACGTATCCGGACGCTTTAGCTGACATTGCATAGCTGATTTTCGCCGTTCATTCCGGGTTAGAGTGCTTCAGTTTCGAACAAGATGTGCCAATGACTGGAATTCAGCTTTGCGTCTTTGTATGAGGGCAAACGCCAATGTTGGTCTTATCATAGCTGTTAGAGCAACTTCAAAGCAACTAAAAATACCCTGGACTGCTTCACTGGGCTCATGTCGGGTACGCCCTTTTCGTTCGGTACTTAGTGTCGAACCCACCTAGAAAAGCTTACGTGTTCAAAGAGATATGGACGCCAGGTTCGCCGAAGCGCGTTACTAAGTAGCGGTCGCAGAGATTGGTCCTACGTTGTCCTAACACTAACGATAACACGAATTGATGAGCACCGCATTATCCTATAGGGTGGCCTGTTAGTGGCCCAAACCAACACGCTTCTGTTGCGTTCCCCTGGCCAGAAGATGATGCATACAAATAAAAGTACGATGTCCATCATTTACAATCAGCGGTCCATTGGTGGGCACACTTCAAGTACCGTAATCACGCGCCGTATCCCAGAAACTGTCATGGCGGATGCCATCGGATACGTAAACAGCAGTGGCCGCAATGAATTGTATCCGTAATTGTCGACAAGTGTTACTCGTCTCTAACTATTGAGATGGACCAGGCGCCCGTTGAAAGCGTTTATATTCACCACCACGACGAGACGTGGAATGCCATGAGGATAACTGCGTGCGCGTATTTCTGTTCATGCCAGCAGTTCGTTTAGCGACGCGCGCCGGCCGAATTTGACGCCGGCGCTCTCACGCACATCTGTAGAGACGATAAACTTTGCATAAGGCTATCATAGGCGTAGCTGCGAAGACTCTATCTGCTCACGGGTGTCGTTTGACAGCGGAAAACACGTCCCTGTAAACATACTCATATGCTCGGCGCTCATCGCAGGCGATTACAAAGAAGCGACAACGAGTCGTATTACATGGCGGTGTGCGGGCCGGCGCAAGACATCCGTTTTCCGATTTTACACGTTCCTCATTATTTCATTTGCCGAATGTTATGGCATTCCGCACCGCGGAGCAGGAAGTGTCAACATGCGACACGCGGCAGTTCGCTTGAATATGCAGCAGCCTGAATAAGGTAACCGCACGCTCAGACCCCGTCGTGGACGCGGTCATCGACGCAGCGTTTTGTCCTCAGCACACGTCGCATACAGCACCTCAGATCGCCGCCGTCTGCGGGGCTAGACCGTTGTATCGGGCTGGCGTAGGTGTACGTAGTATATCTCTCACGAATTCGTTAGAAAACCCGAGGGAAATTGCACCGACGCTAATAAGTTCGTAGGCCGTTTCGCGCCTTGTTAAGCGTCCCATCGTAAAGCGGACACGCGGATAAGCTCGCGTCGACGTGTGGAAACTGGCGTAGCATTGAGCAGCTGTGCTGTCTGCCTGGCCAGCGGCCACCAGAAGCCGTTGACTTCGACGCCAGACAGAGCAACAAATCCACTTAGAATGAGTAATAAGTTCTTCCAGTACCCCCGCAGGCCCCGTCATCCGCCCGCGAGGACGTTGACGTAGCCGGTAGGCGTCGTACGGAAATTTAGACTGGAGACAGCCTCGTGCTAAGCTCCGTTCGTTCGCTCTACAGCATAATTGCAAGGGGTCAACGCAAGGTCGTCCGTTTGCAGCGCAGAGACGCTTGCGGTCAGTCACGCCCTCCAAGTACAGATATTCACCCGATTGTAGCTAGGGGACGGCGTGTGAATGCGCGTACGTCAGTCTGGGTAAATTCGTCGGCCATAATGCTCCTGCGTAGTGGCAACGCTAACACAGGTGACGTGGACTGAGCAGCCCGCCCGAGGGCCTAAATGGTGTTCGGGCTCAGACACGTAAGTCGGCCGACGTCTGTCACGTGACCGGTCCTATGCATGGCCTTTCACCGCTGTTGTCCGTTTACACAGGTCACGAATGGTATGCGGACGCATAGCGGTGAACGATCGCTGCGTGTGGTTACAACAATTCGATAATGCACCATAAACGTCAGATGGAAGATGACACCGATAATCACAGGCGCTCAGTTAACGTCTCAATATTCACTGTTATATATGTAGCGCATGCACACAGCTTGACTAACTGCGCGAATAGACTTTGATGGTTCTTCCAAAAATAAACTCAAGACACGTGTGTCAACATGAGCGCAGATTTAGTTCACTTCATATTGATCCCTCAGATCAGACTGTACTGTCGTTCCGGTAACATGAGCTCCGCCTAGTAGGTTATGCCATCAGCTACGCCGTTAACGAGGATTTCGCTTACGGCTTCGCCGCCGTAGCAACGCCTTGACAGGACATCGTCGAGGTACAGTCGAGCCTGTGCGTTTCGATTGTGATTCTCAACTGGCACGTGCGAGTGAGTGACCAAACCGGCCGGAGGCGGCTATCGACGAGTTTTGCTGGAGGAATATCAATTTCGTTCCTATCGCCAAGTAGGACGTGAATTTCTTTCAGAAATTGTCTACCGTCATACCAACCTAAACGTAGAAATTATAAATATCAAGAGTATATCTGATGTAATGTAAGTTGAATTCTCGCATCATGAATATAGAACCCTGGCAGAGACGCTCGGAGTTCGTGGCCTGCAGTTACAATGTTTCGACTGGGGGACGTTACCGGTTCGACCCGATGGTTAGGCTTGTGAGTCTGTTAGGAAGATATTGTCGTCTGAAGTAGGAACCGGCGGCATCTCCTAATCAGCGGCCATCTGTGAGGTCCGTTGCGCCTGATTGATTCGCTCCGTACAGCCGTTGCTGCAAATCTCTATGCACTATGAGAAATTTAACAGCGATCATTATAACTGTTTGTGACAGGCGTCAGTTCCAGACGCTCGACGTCTACGACTCAGTCATCGATATAATTTAACCATACAATCTGATCACACGTTCCCTGTAGCGGATGTTGACCTGTTGTTTTTCGCACGTCTTCATTGACGTCCGTTCGGCCGACCACGTCCGATGCGCAACGGAGGAAGACGTCTGCTGCTTTGCCTACGAGATGTCATTCACAAGAAACAGAGGAGCGATTCGTCGTGTCGCATGCTATGATATTTCGTGTCGTGCGGATGAAACGTCGTTAAGGGACATTACCACGACTGGTTAGACGGCGTTTCCGGCGTCGAAACGTATGTTTGTTCGCCTCTGCATTCATCCCTTCTGTATCCATGGGTGCCATGAGCTGCAGAAGGTGCGCAGCTCTTGCAGACCCTGACATTGCATCCGCGCAGGAGTAGGTGCGAAGGCGCGTGTAAGCTTAAAATGGAAAAACCTCAAACAATGTAGAGTATTACATTATATAGGCACGAGTGTATCTGAGCTTTGCGCATGCTGGCAGACGTGAATGAGGGGTCGAGATCTCTCGGCGTTAACGCCATTAGATGCTATACTTGTGGCGCCGTAATGACAAGAAACGAGGCACTGATACGTTTAGCGTCTTGGCGAAGTTCTTGGGTAAACTGAAGTTAATAACTCCTGAAAAAGTCGTCAGTATTCCCAACTGCTACGCTTCCGAGAACACGAGACGAGACGCGATTTTTTACACAAATAGCAACACCCGACGCTGGTAAGCTCCCAATGGAGAAACCGCCATTATCCCGTCCAAACCGTTCACCAACGAAACGCTAGTTATAGGAACGATACTAGTGGAGTATAGACTGTTTTATAAAAAAACGCGGAACCTCCACCATACGCCCACGCAGCCGTCGGATACTGAAGTGGGATCTTCGAAGAGGTGTAACCGTGAGACGAGCTTATGAGGTCGAAATCCTTCTCCGGCTAGGACGTGATTGACACGCGCAAAAAGCGGAGATGGGCTACCGTAATTGGTGTGTAGCTTTGACAAACATGCGTGCGCACGCGCACCGTCACGGTTTACGCTAGCTGAAGTGACAAGCAAATTTCTATAAAGTTTTGCCTCGAAAGCTGTGTCGTGGACGATCTAGCGAGTTAGCCCAAAAACATACCGTTGTATTTGTCAATTATTATTATTATTATTATTATCATTATTAATATTATTATTATTGTGCCTTATCACGCGTCGCGACCTATACTGATCAAAATAATAATAGCAGCCGATAATGCTTTAATGCTTACCGTCCATTTGATTCACTTATTTGGTTCCGTGTGTTATTATTGCTAAACTAATGAAACAATTTTACATTAGCACAATGCGTGTGACTAGACGAGCGCACCTGACCTGCAAAAAGATCCTAATGACTATTAGTCCGACGTTGACTTGGTAACGTTGCTCCGATAAGTAGTTCTCTCTGAGCCAGACAGATCCGTGTCCGTTAATTAATGTTGGCGATTCTAAGACACCGCTCTGCGGGCCAATTAGTGAAGAGAACCGCTATCGGCAACCCGAAATCCTCAATTAGTTGTGCATGAAATGTAAACGGCCATAGGCCTTCAAAACTTAAGTTCAGTTGTCCCTATTTCAGTAAAAATACTTGACGTTCTGTTTCACCTCGTCGATCCGGTTATTGTGTACGAGACGTACACTGAATTTTACACAAAATGGCTTCATCTCCGTCGAGTCGGAAGGCGTCAATAACGGTACACCCACCGCGCACAGTTTTGATACGATACCTGTGAAAAGTTCGAAAGGCTTAGGCCTAGACCTCAGACGCATCAGGCACGTCACCGTACCAGTTCGGTTGACGGCGTTCATTCAAGAATGACCACGCCTATGCGCAGGCTTGTTTTGTCGTGGGAGTTTCATGGTAACAACACTTTTTTCCTTTTAGAACAACGTCAGACTCTCTTTGTGAACTGACCCTATTTGAACCAACAGGCCTGTTAATAATGCGATTGTTATGAGCTCACTCAAAACGAACTACGAAATGGTTACCAAACACAACAACAGATCAACCGGAACTTACACCACGCCAACAAAAGATGCAGTGGCCCTCTGTTTACGCAATAATGGTTTTCATATACAGGGCCAAAAGGCAAACAAGACCGAAACTGGTCAAGGCGGCAGTTGAGCATATTCAACAATAGACAGCAGTCATGCATATAAAATTAATTTACTCAAATGACCGCATTATTGTAGAAAATTATTAGAGATACGAATTGGCTTAGTATACAACAATGATTAGAAAAAATATATATACATATACATAAAGATGAAAACATTCTACAGGCATGAGTAGACTGTCATAGCCGGGTAGTATATTGGTCAGTTCTTTCGCTCTTGGGTACCATCCGTTTTAGCCGGCGATTATGTTTGCTTTGCACGCATCATGACGATTACCCCGCGTGTTCATTTCTGGCCTGTTATACTTCAACGGGTCCACTTCAGCACGTCTACTGGCAAGAAGTCTGGTGCTTCGGTAGACCCGCTAGAACGGCAGACCATCAGAGGGCGGGCAGGGTAGGCGCTGGCTTATTATTTGCTGTTGATTCATTCGCCACTATGAACTTGGCTAAACCTCCTGATGTTTATTGAGCAAGCGTGCCTGCCAAGTAAGAAAGCTGCACTCAGCATCAGGCCGCTCCTGGATAGGCAACGGATAGACGGCCGTTAGTCTTTCTCGCCAGTGCACATCTGACGCATCATTTCTCAAATGGAAAGAAATAGTCGTTCGCAGAACATTATTCCCAGTGTGCAGGAATGTATCTGGTAACCGCACTACATGGCTCATGTACGTAAATCAGCTAAGCGAAGATATGCAGGTGTGTGAGAGTCCAATGTTCGGTGATTTACTATACTATTACTATTGCTCGTACTAATTAGAACGCCGGTTAGAACTTATTAGATCTCTCTTTTCCGTTCCCCTCTAGGTCAGAGTTAAGGAGAGAGAGCGAGGAAGAGAAGAGAGATATCGGTTTGTTATGTGGATAACTTACCTGAATTTTATTGGAAGATCCAGGTTCAAAATGATTCTGTCGACTTACCTATTTCCTTTCCTACGAAATTCAGAACGAAACGTCATTCAAAAAAAATCCGGAAACCGACGGGTTACGTAAGTACATGTAACCGATGAATAATAGGTTTCCAACAGTAGGGAAATTGAATGCTCACTTAAAATTGTAGATTTCGCTCGCCTTCAGTGCTTAGTATCACGGTAGTCCCGATGAAGGGCGATGTATCGGAGTGAACCTGCCGCTTCAGTAAAAGGTCGAAGGGCTGCAACGGTTGCGGAAGCCGTCTACTCCCGTGAGATGTGTCGACCATTGCGTAACGATGCTTACGAATACAAAAAACTACTAAAAGGAGTAGTATGCGAATGTCTAAGTCATGAATGAAGTGTCAAAAGTATAATAATTGCTTGTTGAGAGCCGCATACTTCACCACCAACGGAAGTTAGTGTGGCTCGACATCAGCTGACCGACTATGTACTAGCCGACAAGGGACGTAGCCGTCTATGCAGTCTTCACAATTTGCATGCGTACGGACACCCATACGTCAATTAGTCGAAATTCTATTTCAACTGATTAAAATTAGTGGAATGATGGCATCCCTGTCTCGAAGGAATGTCCTGTCCTCACATGATCCTGCAGGGCTCTGAATTGATCCAGGACTTTGTCTAGGCTATTTTCCAAGGAATACCACTAAACAACCGGTGCCAAAGGCACGTTTTCTGCCACGCGTGGTTAACTTGCACAACTAAAAGCAGTCGCTTTACGTCTTGCCCTAACTGGCTTAAACGGCGTTAAAAAGAACGTTAAACTAAAGAATCGCCATTTGAAAAAAAAAAAGGATGTCGAATCGCCCGAAGGTATTGCAGGGGCGACCTTTGCTTAAATGCACTTTTATTACTGTGCCCTCTTTGGCACGAAGGCCGCAAATTCCTTGACTTCTGTTTATTTACACGACATCGGCTAACGAAGCCACAGGCCACCGTCGCTGTTTCGTCCTAGAGCCATACGTCCACTCAACGTGGACTTGCCCGGGGTCTTCGCTAACCGAATTTTATCAACGCACACACGCCAGACCACCCTATATCCTAGCATCAGGGAAATTCATCAGGTTCCAAACTATGACTAGACGGGGTGAATCTGCATTACTTCGCCGGACGGGACCCATCAATGCGCGACGCCAGGAATCGCCCTCTGCACCTGCTGTGAGCTTTGTTCATGTTTGAGTTGGGCGCATCGGGACCGACCGCTACGAACCCCCCAAACCTGCAAATTCCGAATTTGGCAATAAAGGAAGCAATCGAAGCGATCACCAACTAGTTGAACAACACGTCTGGCAAGCCAGCGAACGCCACTCGAAATGTTACACTGCCTAATTAGAGATGAAAAGTTTATTTCAACATCCTTCTCCCTAAACATCTCGTGTCTAAGCTGTAACGAATCAAGGGAATCAAGCGGACCAGCTGGCTATGAGGCGGCAATCCGATTGTCGTCCAACGATTTAAGCAGGAGCGTCGTCTCCCTGAGGGTTCTCGAGACAATATTCAATTAACAGATGGGACAAACGCCGCAAATCGTCATACTCAGATAAGCATGCCTGGGAGCGTTGGCAAACGTCTGCTGTGGGTCTATCAGGCCAGCCAACCTTTTCCTGCGTCAACAATAAAAGGTTGGTTCAAAGCTGGCCCCCAGGGAAGCCGGTCCCAGACACATGTTCGGTTTTTAGCCAAGTGTCTCTTTGTCGACGCTATTTGTACAGCTTACGCATAACGCTGACGTTGCAGTGAGAAGGTTACCGGACTCGGCAGAGATGAAGGCGGCCGTTTCAATAGTTAATGTCACATTACACCCGAACATTTGCCTAATCTACGTCGGCCAGATCGAAGAGAAATTGTGAATTAATCTCGGTGCGGCAACAGTGCCGAACTAATCATCAGTCCAATGCTGATTGACTGTCCCGGACGAACTGCGTGAACGTACACGACAGGGGTATTGACTTATCGGGTACCAGTTTGTAGCCATACCGCATGCAAATGCTCAGCCCGCAACGTTACACAAACCGCTGCGAAGAGTAATATGTCCCCGCTTTGATACGTTATTTGCTAACCTCGATAGCTTTGCAAGCTTTTTCTCTTCTCCCTATAAACATTATAAAAAAAACCCATCAACAGAGCAGCATGTGGACATTGTGCATTGAGTTGAAATGATCGCTTTAAGGAAACCTTGACCATGCTGTCCTGACGTTAAGGTATTGGCGTACGAATTGGTACGAAGCTGCGTCAGCGATGTTGTTCGGCAGAAATAACCTCGAGGTGATAGCGTCCGCCTTTTAGTTGGGCCGAGACCCACTGTATGGTTCATTGTGAAAAGGGTGGAGCCCCCATGGTTCTGCTGTCGCTACAGACTGATTTACTCAATCGAACGCTTTTGAAAGACACACAAAAGGACATGAAAAGCTTCATTGTAGCTTAAACGCATCGAACGCTGCTTCTGTTGCTAAGTTAATGGGTTGAGTTTTCGTTAAAAGTGCTTTAACCAAGTCATGCTGGGTCACATCCAGAAGATAATTTACAATTAGAAACGACCGCAACTCGTAGACTAGTAACTGATCCATAAGAAGGCGTATGCCGGAAGGCTGAGGTCGGGAAAAGTATGCAGCTTAGTAGGAGCTCTACTGGACCCTCTAAAAGCCTTCGTCATAGGACTCATCGACGTACTCAGAGAGACCGCACGCAGACAATTTAGTTTCGAAGTTCTTTTCTTGCAATTCGGTCTACCTTAAATCGTTAGGGGGTCACGCTGTCACGGAGCGTCGGTTCCCACGCTTCATTAGAAAGATTCTACCGTATTCCTGATATTTATTTTTCATTTTTGTAGAAAAATGCCACCTCTTAGTGCCATTATGCGCATCCGTGAACAAAAATGCATGCTGTCCGTGGAAATGAACGATTTGTTTTAGGATGTCTTCGATGTCGAGTGCTGTAACGACCGAAGGAAGCCCACAGCTGCGCGGGTTAGAACCCCGCCGTTGTACATTGACACCTATAGGGCCCGTTCTACACAGCAATGCGAAGGTAATATTGTGAAGGTTAAATGTTGGCTGACGGTCAACCCTCCAGATGTTAGAATTTTTTGATATTTCGTTATGTTTGGCACATACAACCTTCTCTCAGCCGCAGCTGATCGTTCGCTTCTGACAAGATAAATAGCTCGGCCAGATTAACTTGCCATACGAGAAAACCGATGTAGGTTTTGCCCAAAACAGCTAACATTTTATCACGTACGAACCTTACTTGAAAATCTGCCCGGACAAGCCTAACCACATTCGAATTCACAAAGTTTTTCCCATGCATGTGACGATCTCAGTTAGCCTCGCGTAATCCGGCAACACACGAAAAGGTGAATCGAATCGGCTGAATATAACTAAACACACAGAAGCAAAGGAGATTTCGGCACACATTGACGGAGTAGTTTAAAAATACAGCCCGATTCGACAATTCAAATACATTCGATATTTATCGCGGCGTGCAGTGGACAGTGGCCAAAGGGCTCCTCTGTGATGGGATGGATGACTACCGCGAAGGCGAATCAACTAGCGATTTCGTACAAGACATACCAGTATTATTAGAAAGCCGAGTAAGATATCGTCTGCCGTTTGTCATTAATGACAATATCCGCAAATATCGAAGATCACGCTGCTTTGATGTTAAGGAGTCATGACCGTCGACGCCGACGTGATCGTACGTACCGACGTATCGAGTGTACGGACAATGCATTGTTGTCGAAATTTACTGCACCCGTCCCTATAGACCGTAGAAGCCTATTTCGACATATAAGCTCACACAGGATGATAACTTTGTGCACCACGCCGATATATAAGCACAGAAATAGATGAGTTTGGCCGCAACAACAAAACACGCCACATGTCAGGTGGGAATCAGGCCAAATTTCTTTTTATTGTCTTCTTCCTAGAGCCTTCAGCGAAGGAAACTATCTATTCTAACTAAGCTGTACTGAGTCAGATGACAAACACCGACCAGTCAGAGCACGAAATATACGAAAAACCCCAGCCCAGACTCACCTTCCGTCGCCGGACATTACATCCGACTTTGTCGATATTACGCTGAAGACTGCCCCACAGCGAGATATCTTCTCAGGGCCATAAAAAGCTTCAACCGCTGGACCCGAACGACGCCCAGCGAGTTACAGACAAGGTCTGATCGGTAAGTTCCGGAAAGAATTAGGCAACACTCAGTCTGATGCCTGACAAAGTGTGACGAGATCCCATCGGTGTGGCTATTGCGCGTGAAGCGTTTCCTTTATTAGCCCAGCCGAGGTTTCGACAAAGTTCATGACATTCTGATGTCGAAACACCATCTGCACAGCTTCCCCAACGTAGGAGCTCGACAAACTCGGCCAGCGAATAGCGTCGCGGCCGAATACATGCTCGCTCATCTACCAGGGTATATCTTCGTTTTGATTGCTTGGTATCGAAATATCCGACCTTGACGGGGCCTCTGGAGAAACTCAGTGATCCGGGATGCAGAGTCAAGTCATAGAATCTGACGGTCGTCCTCGCCTTTGCCGCAATATCGTACCAGTCACGTCGTACGGTTTCGTTAGGCATTGTGCACTCGTCGCATTGCTTAATGTGTAAGTTATGAGCCTGTTTCGCGCATGGCCTTGGCATGGAGTCTGTGACCCCCTAGAGGTTCAAATTTTTGAGGTCACCATGTCTAAGACCGATCTGATATCAGAGCCATACCGGAGGCTGAACAAGTCGTGTCGGTTCGGCAAACGGTGTTTATATAACGAACGTAATTAACTCGTAACATGTTTGTGTTCGAGGTGAAAGGAGAACATAGTAAGGAAACGGCGTATCGACATTCGATGACGAACGAACCAATGTAGCCGGTGTAGACTTCTCTGTTACAGTTGGCTGGCGTCTGAGTGAACAAGCCGCCGAAGGAAAGGTTGGCCTGCCTTGGTAGACGGGAGGAAAGTTTGGCACGAATGTGTCTGCGAACCTGAAGGCCAGGTCCCTCTCAGCCAGTGCGATCTATCCAGTTTCAAGTCTGTTGCTGAAGTCTGTTGAATTTTCGAGCGGTAGAGACATGCGAACCAGTATTGAACATAGTATCTGCTGATACGGTGGGAATACAACCTTGTAACGCGGAGTCGGGCGATTGTTCGGGACGTAACAATCATTCACGTAACTTGCGGAGACAATCTGGTGTTACTGCACTGTAACTGGGGCGTGGCCCCGTGGCATGGTGAGGATCGTTTTCAACATGTTGTCTCTAACTCGCTCGTACTCACGTTTGTCAAGTGTAACTGTCAGATGTTACTTCACAATTAGGTATTCACTGCACTTCAAAAATGATTGCCCAGCCCGCCACTGCCGCAGGAACACGTAGAACATTTAAAATTTTAATCAGCTTGACAATATCCTTTAAGAACGTTCTTCTTTAAATTGGCAAATAACGAGGATCTCTAAGCGTTTCTACGTCGTTCCTACTTTAGTCTACCGCTTTTGTGTGTGTGCATCGACACCTGAGCTTTGCCGACAGAGCTGTACCTATACAAAATGCTCCTATTAGTAGGCGCCACGGCATAGAATGAGGTCAAGTCTGTTGACCACTCTGTCCTATCCTAACCTGAACTCAAATCGGGCCAGTCATCGTGCGAGGGTAGCGACTTGCCAAAGGTGTGAGTGGGCGCAAGTGACTACACTGTGTGGAACGTCCAATAAGGAGTGATGTTAATTATTGGCGGTGGGAAATCGTGCCTCGTACGGGTGCTGTTTCCAAGACGGTCAGACCTGTTCACAGCCTCAGTGACAGAGCGTTCAGGAGAGTTGAGACTCGCGTCGAAGACGACTGTTGCGGGCAGGGCTTTCAGCGGCGGCCGGGCGCTGAAAATCGAAGAAGCAGCTGACGTGCATTGGGCGGCGATAAACCGGGGCGGAAAATATCTTTTGCCCATATTTTCAGCGACACCCCTCCCCACGTCGCATAAAAGTCACGAAGTAGCGCGAGTCACACGTACATGATTTCAACGCAAAGGTTCCCATAATAACGGACCTTCGCCTCCTTGTCCAATGGGAGTCGTAAAGAGGCGATAACTTGACGCGTTGCGGAAGCTC
>MNPL01033104.1:31780-42094 GCA_002081605.1 Tropilaelaps mercedesae | reverse complement strand
CTGTGTAAAGGAATTTGTTTTGCTGCGTATTTTTTAAACCGAGCTAGGCACCGTCCTGCATTCGAAAAATTGTATACCGCAGCGAGTAACGTAGGATGTAGGGACAAAGCGCCCTAGACGGAATACCTTACATTAGTGATAATGAAGTCCTCAGGGCGGCACCATTGATTCGAAATAGCCTCTGTCAGCGTTGACACAGAAAAGTGTAGTTATAATCGAAGCTTACCTAACTGACGGACAGTTCGTCACACGTCGTGAAACAGACCAACTGTCAACGTAAAGGCAAGTCGCGTGAATCGTATCCAGTGGAGATTGCTGTTATCTAATTGCCTGACTGTTTTGTGTTCGCCCGTCCAGATAAAGTTAGTTTTTTAGAACTAGTGAATATTTAATCGTAAACTGATCAAACTTGAACTAGCCTTCAACTATTTTAATGACCGACAGCCGCTATGTGTTCTGTAAGGGCCATACAGGTAATAATAACATTAATAATAATGTCCTCAAACGAAAAACGATTGGATAATTTCCCTCTGGTTGCACACCCCGAATCAAATATTGGACATCCAAATTTAACTTCCATTGGCTCCCGAATCATTTGAATCGTCGTACCATATATCCGTATCTGGCAGATCAGACGATGAAGAATCGGCCAATGACCTGACAATGCATCCTTCAGCAGAAACACCGTAAAAGTAAAAATTGAGTCCTTTATTGAATGGGTTGATATACTGGAATAGATTGGATTCAGAATGCTCTGATGAGGCAATAACACGAAAGTGCACACAGCCAAGCCGTTAATACTCTCCATTTGAAGGGGGCCATAATACTCATGCACGTGCTTGTGCCTGCTGAGCAAGTTTATAGCCGTCTTACTGCACATCCAGATCGCGTAAGTTGTTCTCGAAGGGAGCTACAGCATGGTAAATAGGTGGTAAAACGGAATACGTTACGGCTGGCTTGTTGCTAGCATTATTTTAAAACCTACGCCAGTCGATCCAACCCTGTCGCAATTAGCCAGTGCGGCTGCGTCATGTCAGATTCAGCGGAGATCGCCTTAGAACCATAAAACAGCAAATAAAAATATTAACAAAAATTGGGTTTGTGTCTGCAGTTCGAAACGAAAACGTGCACAATATTCATACCGTGCAAATGACATCCTACCATATTGCTAAGTAGCGACCAACAACGGCTGCGCTGATGCCACTGATTAAACCCATTGCCACCGGCTGGTATGGCCCTCATGGGCGAAAGTATCTTTAACCACGCACGAACTAAACGTATATAGCTAATCCATTGCTCACGTAAACAGCAAATAATGCCGCTATAAGGTCAAGGCCACTTCTCCGTTTTAAAAAAAAAAACTTGCTGACCATCAAACAAGTCTTGCTGGTGGTCACAGACGTATATAAGAATTCCTACGAACATGAGCGTCTCATAACATGAGCCATCGACCTTCGTTAAATACGAGTTATATGTTCTCGCTAATTAGATTAATCGACGTTTATAATTGTCTAAGGCACAGTAGCGCGATAGCATTACACTGTTCAAGCAGGTTGGCTGAAAACCGTTCGAAATGTCCTTTACCAGTTACTCTCTTTGACTGTATTTGAAGGGGTGCCACCGAATTGGGAGTTATCGCGTCACCGTCGTGGGCCGCTGAAGCGTGACGACTAACCAGCTAGGTGCTAGCCTGTCTGCTACGACCGTCCAAAAAGGCCATTCTCACTGCGATACGAATGGGCCGACCGCCAGTACATAGAGCTACGTGGCCTATCCAGGAGTATGTAGCGCTGGCATATGGTAGAATAACATGAACATATGGAAGCTGATTGTGTTTGCGATTCACATAATTTTAGCTTTGGGCACAAAATTACCTTGAGTATACCAATTTGTCTCCACGTAGCAAGTGATATCAACGGAAAACGTTTGAGAAGCCGCTCGTATTGGGCGGTCTATAAGTGACACCGTTATAACACTATGTAGAATTGCCTCCGTAGTAAGAAAGCTATTACGTTACATTCAGAGTCTTTGGTGCCTTTGACTCACACGAAAAAATGCAAACCGATATCATACCACGCTAAACTCGATGCACCATGTAGAGACAGCGAAACATGAATGTAAAAAGATGAAGCTACACCCGAAAGTCATTGCAAGCGTCCAGAGGTAACGTTATGGCGCAATGGACCGAAACGACCTAAACACGTTCACATGCGACAACAGATCTCTTACACTAAAAAACTTTGATTACCTTAAAAAGAAGCAGCTTCTCGAAAGGTGATCAAAGATGGTGCATGACATCATGTATTTTTTTTAACTTCATCGTGTTAAGTTCCTACACAAAAAAGGTAGCCACTTTAAGGAAGGGACCAGCTGGACAAACGACGTCTCGGAAGAGTCATAATAGTAACACATATTGATTGCTTTTTGAAACCATTATGTAAGAGCAAATAGTGTGCGACGAATTTGGCCCACACAAGGCAGTTACTAACCATTTCAAAGCAGTGCTGGCATGTTCGACGAACGTGTCCGTTTTTCCTGTCTTTGTTTTGAATAGCGCTGTGAACGCACCCGGAACACCGACTTCGATCACGTCACATCATGTGATTGGACAACATGATTGGCCACCAATTACACGTGTATGGCGGACTTCGCTGTTCACCCGTATTCGGCCGTCTCTCGGGTGACACCCGTGTGCGGATAGCAACAGGACCCCCCGAAAAGCTGAGGTCGATTGAGCTCGCGTACCGTCCACTGGAGCAGCACATGGATAAGGCCGCGGCAGCACGTCACATTGTTACGCTAGCGACAATGTTCGGAGCCATGCATAAGCCATAAACTCACCTGTGAGCCGCACCACTCAAAATCGTCATGGCCTAACAGGCGAGGTAAGAAAACGTTACGATACTCCTTGTCGTCCATGAACGACAGAGCAAGAAGCCACGGAGCTACGGCCGCGTTTCTTTAGCCGAGTCAAGTGGTATGGACAGAAGACGTTGGCACGAGTCGAAAATATAATTAGGCGGAAAAATGGCTGACCCGCAAAAACATATAGAAATATACAGTTGTTCACAATGTAGGGACACTAACAAGCCACAGCTCTTTCGCAGCTCACGAACATATGCTCATTGCTTAAAGGTTAAGTGAGTACACGATGATTTTCCGTGGCCGATGTCAAAGATGAGGTTTTTGACAGTGTTGTTCTAAAAGACCGACCAGTCGAACATATGGATTGGCCGAGCGGCCCTGCCCTGCTGCTGGTCGCAAGTAGGGGGGCAGCCCTCTGTTGCTCTCTGGGCATTAAGAGTACCTATGCGACCATCTGGTCGACATGGCCCCACATACGACAAGACAACTCAATGTATTCTCACGGTTCTTCGCCCTGTCGAATGTCGATAAGAATTGCCACTCTTTACGGTCAGCTGTTGCATGTGAATTGTAGCGGAGAATGATAATGTCCAGCGATGATCTTGCCTGGCCCAGTAGCGATGTGAAGACGACAGGGGCGATTGGCAATTCGATAACGGTATTTTGAGAGACGAGTTTGACCTAGTCGCTTAGCGCAGGGCGTTACAATGCGTGCTACATCTCAAGCGACCCAGAAGAGACAACGAAGACTATGGTGGAGCCACCGTGTAGACAACGAGAATAGATCTGTGCCACTTTAAAGGGCACTTGAACGTATGTTAGTTTGCTGTAGAATGAGAAAGCTTGCGTTTGCTTGGTCGAAATGGTAACAGCATTGAAAAGCATATCAACCACTGACAAAAAAATCTGAGCAGTGCGTTTTATAGATATCGGTCCGCTAGACAAAGTAACTAAGGTTGTGCATCAGTGAAAGTAACCTAAAGTAATGTATAAACTCGGTAACTCGTTTCACTCTCGTAAATATTTCTGAACTTCAATTAAAAGATTTAAAACATGTAAAATTTAACGAAGGCTACCATTTTTGTGAAATTTGCCATCTGCCACTGTTTACAATGTGTACAATGGCCAACGTAGGTTAGTATTTACAATGACACAAAGGAAATTAGCTTTATGAAAATTGAGATTTTCAGACATCTTAAAAGTATGCCATAAAAAACCGCCAAGGGTGCCCAAAATAACGCGGCTTTTCAGGCATATGTGGAATTACGCGTAGCTAGATTTGTCGTTTTTTTTGTTGGAAATCTAGCGTTATACAATATTATTTGGCATATAATTAGTGTCAAAGAAAGAATCTAATAAAAACCATGTATATATATATATATATCTATCTCTCCAGGTTGTCGAGTGTGAGTTCAATATATCCGTCTCAGGGTCCGTACTCTGGGTGTGTGTGTGTGTGTGCGACGGTGTGTGAACATTTTTATAACTGTGGAGGTTGTGCGTGTTGGCACTATCGGCGCGTCCGGCGCGCGTAATTTCCAGGTGTAGCTCATCGTGTTGACCTGTAGGCAGGTGTCGGTTGGAATGCCAGGATGGGAGCGGCCAGTCTGTGGCAGCTGCTTGACCCAACTGAAAGACCCGTGCGCCTGGAGACGCTCGAGGGTAAAGTTTTTGCCATCATTGAGTTCGCCGCGCGTGTGCCCTCTCTGTCCCCGCTGGCCGCTGGGGTCGCACCGGATCGAGCCGCCGTGGGGTGGCATGGACGTACGCAGCTTACATAGCTGCATTAGACAGCGTAACCGTGTTACCTAAGTCGGGCGGCAAATGTCGGCAGTATGGCGGATGGAAAATCCGGTCACGTTTAAACACGTTTTATCCAAGTTTTTAAATTTTTTTATTAGTTTCGGTGTGAATAACGGCTACTTCGAAAATGTCTTTCTCAGCTCCATGAACCTGCACTGAGAGTCACTAATCCACTATATAGAAGGATATTTACTTTTCAGCGGGTCGTCGGTGAAAAGTAATGTAATTTTATCAGTGAATTGTAGGCTTTGTGTCAAGAGGTAAGAAAAATCCATTCGTACGATTTCGGATTCGTTTTATCCAAGAATTGTGCAAGCTAAGCACATATCGCAACAGAGTTGAATGGATGTATTTTGTAAAGACGGTAATTCCATATATTGCAACTAGAACTACTATTAAGGGTCTCGGTGTTCTCTCGTAACTAGTAAAGCGATTTCAACGTTAATGAGCTTTGTAAACGAACTTGCGAACTCAGAAGATATAAAGCGCTTTACACGTTTTTAAAATTGATCACCCATAAAACGGTTTAAGTATAAATAAAACAAACACAGTTTTATAGGAATTTGAAAATAGATACATTTTGTGGTAGTTAAAAAGACAAAAAGCAGATTGAAGAAAATGGAGGAAGTTCAACATCATTGCTAACTTTGCCGTTCACACTTACTTACGCTGTCAGCAATTGATCAAAAACTCTTATACTTGAGAAGTTAGCATTGGGTTGTGATTTTCAAGAAAGGCAAAGTAATTTTTGTAAACGGCCTCCAGATCAATTATTGCCCCTCTATAATTTGGGAATCTATATCAAGTTCACGTCAACATCGTCAGAAACTGATCGTAAAACCACTTTGCGTCTCAGCCGCTACTACGGGAAACTAATCGGATATGACCTCTTATCCTTCCGTTAAGCAACCTATCACGCTGAGTGCATCTACTACCAGGCACGTTGACAAGCTTCATGATTTCGAATCCTGCTGGTGCTTGGCGTCGCGAATTAAAATCACCGTTAGGCTTTGGCTTATACACGCCGCTCGGTTTCCATTCTCGTTGACTATTATGCGTTATTTGATTTTCAACACATCAGGATTTGCCAATGACTTCCTACACGCGGCTATGAGCCTTCTTGGTCGATACGTAGTGGACAGAACGAACGTGTTTTAAATACTTTCGATTATCTTGACAAACACGTCCATTTGTTGACAAAAGAATTTCGAAACGGCAAAGCAGTTTTGTCCTTTCACTGTAATAAATGACGCAACCTTAATTCTGCTTTCCCTTCGCGCCGACTGCATACGTTTGGAGCTGTTTTTCGTCACTCCGGCGAATCCGATAGCTGTGATGGTTATGAACTCGCATCTAAGAAAAATGTAAATCCGCCTAAATTATACGCATTCTAATAACTTATCCGCATATAAGACACAAATGGAGAGGTGTTTCGTCGTGGACAAATGGCCACCATCTCTAACGAGGTATTTTTCATATCATTAATTAGTTAGCAATACGCGAAGCAGTCATTGGGATTCGTTGTATACGAAAGTCTCTAGCATCGGCAAATTCACGGCTGTGCTCTGCTGCCAATGGTACTTGTCATTGTCGATGGTTCAGCGTCGCTGGATCGCGTACTCCACAAGTCGATTTAGCTTAGAGCTGAAATAACTATTCGCTGTCGTGAATTTCGGCATCGAGGAAATTCGTATGTTTCCTAAAGGTGAGCCGTACAACTGTTGTCACACTCAACCAGAGTCATCTGGAGAGTAACTTCCCAGTTGGACAAGCTCGATTAACATTACTTGAAGTAATGTGCGAACACTTAGATGAGATTTTTTAGCAAAACGCCGGGGACTATCGATTCTGTTTTCTAGTGCGCGTAAGTTTTTCGACCTAATTGAACGAACACTTGCTTAGGAATATATGCTTGTGACGTGTTTATTCACTACAAGATTTCCGTTCCGATAATGAAGCTAAAGCGAAAATAATTTTGGTGACGGGGAAAAGTAGCTCTTCCGTCAAATAGCTAAAGATCGTTTAATCGTGCTAAACTATTTTTGCTGTGCTGCGTATCAGTACCAAATCACCATAACTACGGGCTGTCGGTCTGTGCTCGTGAGTGATTATCACTTTCGAGCAGCACGTGTCAAGTGCAGACTTCATCGCATTGTTTTACGTGACGAAAATGGCAGTTCAGCTAAATGTTCACGTATATCGCCCCTTACATCCGATGAAATAAGCGAGACTCATACAAACACTCGGAAAAATTGTTGGAAATCAGCATATCGATGTTCAGGTATTCGTCGTCTCGCACCGCAAAATTTTCAAAACAGGCGCGACTATATGGTCATATCCGGTGACTTTTTAACAATCGGAACAATTTCATCTGCGGTACTAGACTATAAGAAAGTAATTTGAAAGAGGTTTTGAAAGCTGTCGGCGTCGTTCTCCATTGATTCTGTCATGATACAGCGCATTGACAAAGAATCCAACTTTATCTCACCCGCTATGGATTGTTAAATCTGTGGACCTATAGTATGGATAGATAGCTGAACGTCTTTTTTGAACTTGAGTAGCGAAAGTACTGCGACAATCCAATTTACATTGTGGTACTGTAACAACTAGCAATTAACATGCAGAATTCGAAAGACTACATGTGAAGAGACGCGCTCAACGTTCGCAATCAATAAAGCCGAAGCTCCGCCGGGCGATTGCGTGTGTAGTATGACGGCGAATCATCATGGCAATAGCGGCTACATTGGGGCAAAAACAGCTAACGGATCTGCGAGAAACAAGGAAAAAAACTAACGCTTAAAGAACGACAACCATCACTTTCGTCACGTAATTAAATGAACTAAGCTGTGACATTTTAGCATGCATTCAACAACCACGTCGCGAGGCGGGAACAATAATTCCGGCTATCCTTTGTTAGTATCACCGTCGTTGATTTCAGAATCACTCAACAACAAAAACAGCAATGGTGGCCTACTTTAACCGATCTTTTGGTTATTACCAGTAGTTGTACAACAGTAGTTATACGGCAATTCCTTATCTTACTATAGAAAAACACGTAGATTTATTTCCCCGACTCAACGGTACTGCGTGCTTTTTAGCCAATTCATACAAAAAAACCGTTTTTTATTATCGTTCTGTTTGACGTAGTATACCAAATACAAATGTTCCATTTGAGGCGCAGCTGAGTGGAGTAAAGGTTGAGGTAGCTTGACGCCGACGGCCACGTTATTTAGCTCCTGCGTCTGCCACTGCTCCAGTTGCTGGTGTGAGTGAAGTGGTGAAATTTCTAGTCAGTGATTGAAATCCGTAGTACTACCACTGTTGGTGCTGTGGCTTCCCTGTCTGTGCTGGCGATAAAGATGTCTGTTGCTTGAAAATAGCTTTCTTCATTTTTACCACTGCTTTCGCTACCGGCGAAGGAAATGATTGTGTCCTTATTGTGTTACAGTGACAGTCGCATCTTCTGTTGCCGTATCGATTTTGTGCTGCATTGACTCTGACACAGCCCTCCTACAACCCCTCCATCGGGGGGTATAACCGCCACCAGTGGCCTTAGCGTTGATGGCGATGCGTTGATCACGATGCTGTTGGAATTGGAGGAGCTAACACGACGCTGCGGGTGGTGAAAGTGAAGAAAGGTTATTTTTCGCGTTGATTGACCCGTCGGCGTCGACGTCGATAGACAATGGCGACTGCGGTGACGACCATATCCGTCAGCGGTGGGTTAGCGTTGAAATCTGTTCTTCTTTTAATGGCGGTGATGATAAATTGATAGAGCGGATGCGTCTAGACGTCAAAAATTGAATCAGAAGTGATTCTGATTGTCTTTCAACAAGGGTCTCAATTGTTGGCGACGTTGCCTAAACAAGCCTTTCTTACGAATGCATTCACGTTCATTGGATTGTTAGGATGTATCGTTTGTTCGCGTTGATTACAGCGAGATGTTGGAATACAGGTTTCCCTCAAAACTGTTCGACCCGAAATAAAAGGATTGCCGTTTGTCTCAACCCAGCAGTGAGGAAAAAATATAATTCTTTCGAAATCCTTACTTTATTTGCGATGTGGTCTTTATCTTCAAATCTCGTTAATGTATTGAGTTACACACAACACACTTTTTGCAGATTCGCCATATCATTTTGTTCCGTTACCACTTCCCCTGTCGACGTCGACACGACTAGACACTCTTCGTGCCATCTCACATCGCCACCAGAAAAACCCAGAAATCAAACCCGGAGGGACTTATACGTGCTTTCCTCCGGTCACACGCGAATGCGCCGCCGAACTAGGTCTGGTATCTGAGATCGCCTGTGTTGTCTTTTTTAATCTTAACCAAAGGTTTTTAAGATGAAGAGCGCTGCTGTGCAAGCAAACGGCAAGGACGAAGAGGTACTCGAGGTATTATTATTAGCAACGACAAAACCAACAGGTATCGTCGACTGCTTTGTACATCTGAGACGTATGACTGTTAAGAATTTGTAAAAACTAAAACTGTAAATATACTTGTAGACACATAGATAAACGACGTGGTGAGGCGGAAATGAGTGTCTATCGAGCTGTGGTCCGCGAAAGGAAAATTTACCACAAATATCATCTGTCTTCGCGACTTCGTAAATGATTGCGATTTGAATATGTTTCTATTGCGGCACTATACTCCAAGTGATCGACGGCATGCGAGATCTTTCCATCAAGCTGAAATCGCAGAATACGCCTAGGAATCACAGATCCTCAACGACATGCTTTCAAACCTTATGTTTTGACTCAGAAGTATTCACAAGATTACCACCCCTGCGCATTCAGTGTTTTCGGCGTCCTCAGCTTTAGAATCATTGACCAATTTCATCAGATTTGTAACGTTGGTCGAATACTCAAACCGCGATTCGAAGGGGCTGAGACTTCCCTCTCGCGGGATGCTCCAAGCGGCCTTGACCAGGGCGACGATGCTGTCCTCAGACTATAACGAATCGATTGCTACTCTTCGATGTTTGCTAAACTGATAATTTACTTAAAAAACGCTTTCCTGCCACTTTAAAAGGCACGGGGTGGATGACAACCGATAAAAAAGCCTTCGGTTAGTACAAAGCAGTTGTGGCAAACATTGGATACGAACAAATTCTTCATCATGTCACGTTAAGCCACTGCGAACAGATCAGAAAAATAAAAAGCCTTGTACGCCAGTAGGTAGCATATGAGGTACACTTTTTTTTAATTCAAAACCACCTTCCTAAATCTGCCTAGTCAGGTCTCCTCCGTACCTGTTTCAACTCTAAAAATTGGAGCAAATGTCACATAGGCCAATCTTTAAATTTTCGCTCCATATTTTGCGTCTCAAGGACATGCATGCTATGCGCCTGTTGAGGTTGTGAATGTTTTACCGACATAAATTCAGGCATGATATTCCACTTAGCAAACGTTCTGTGATATGTTGCGAAAAAATACGCTGATCAACGTTTGGATTTATGTCGTGATATGGACGCTATAAACAAAAGACACAAACATGCCTTTTTCGCACTTAAACGTGCATTTTTGCTTCAAGAGTGCAGCCTTGGTGCATTTTCCAATTTCCCCTTTGATTATGCACTTTTGTGTTAGATATGTCTTCTCCGATCAAAGAAACATTTTCTGCAGCCACATGTGCATTTTGGATTA
>MNPL01033104.1:0-11442 GCA_002081605.1 Tropilaelaps mercedesae | reverse complement strand
TTGTAACGATTTCCGGTTGAAATCTCGCGAGTACGGTTTGCCAATGTCAGTGTTAGCCACAGCGTAGTGGCACTTTTTAATTCCGAAGTTGCCTGCCATGAAAAAAACAACATTGATTGTCGTATGCATGTGTGTGATGGATACATGAGTTGTAAAAAAGTAACAAGTGCAGAAAAGTAACCCGCATGACGCAAGTAGTAGATACGAGTACTGCTCTTTACCGAGGACTAACTAATCCTGCAATGGCGATTTTCAGTCTGAGGTTCATGTGTGGATTCGACGTTGATACTGTCCCTTATTTGGAGGAGAGTGAAGTGCATGACACGAAGATCTCCACACAGCTCGAGCCGGTTGGAACGGAATGTCAACAAATTGGAGTAAACATTCACGTCATCAAATCGACGCGCCACTGCCAGGAACCGCTGGCTTTGGAAACAGACTTCAGCCTGACTAAAGAGCATTCCCGGCCTTCGTATACAGACAACCCTTGTACCAATACCAAGTTCATCGGTTTAGAACGAAATTCACCCGCGCAGGCTTGCGGCCCCCCTGAACGACGCGTTTCCCAAACATGTTACGAGGATGGCATGGACCCGAGAAGTTTATCTGATGGCTCTCTCGCCGCGCCACCAAACCAATTGAGTCAATTCTCGGAGGAAAACGCGCACGATGTCAGAGCCGCCACACGAATGGAAACATTCTGTGATTTATACGCCGCAGCCTTGGCAGACTCGAGCGGTCCCCGGAACGAAGCGTCCACTGGGAAGGCGCACAAAGCCAGTGGACCGCAGGCGGACCGGTGCGTCATCCAGCTCAACTTTAGCGAAACGCAAGACAATCACGGCGAAATACCTGTAACTGCGAAGTGGGCATCTGTGAGTTCTAGCGGAGTACCTGTAGACCCTGGAGAACCGGGCAACCCTGGTGGAGCACCATTTAACCTTAGCGGAGTGCCTGTTTACGGTGAGACTGTCTCAGTCTATCCTGCCACTGTACCTGTTCATTTTAGAAGAACACATATCGGTCCCGGGATGCCTGTCTGTGCTAGAGAACCAATGGTGACGTCTAGCAGAATGCGTATTAACCCTTGCGAACCAGACGCACCGCTCAATGTTATAGCTAACACTGAGGGATCACCGTTTGTACACGGTACAACACTTATTAATGTCAATCAATGTTTACATCGCTTTGAGTGTAGATACGAGGACGCTGGCAAAATACCGACCAACGCTGGCGAAATGCACATGAACTCTGGCGGTGTGTCCACTAACTATAGCGGAGTAGCCATTAACGGTGGTAACAGGTCCTTTAACTATAGCGAAGTGTCCCTCAATTCCACTGAAAGCCCCACTGAAGCTGGAGTATCAGCCAAGTCTGTTGCAATGACCATCGACTCCAGTGGAATTCCCATCAACTCCAGCGGAATTCCCAACAACTCTAGCGGAATTCCCATCAACTTTAGCGGAATTCCTATCAATTCTAACGGGATATCCATCGAGTCTAGCGACTCGGCTGATTCAAAGTCACTCCTCAACGAGCTTTTAGCCGTGAATAATGGGCGAAATCCCCACAGCCACCCCGTTGCACGCCCTAACAGTCCGACTACAAATCTTATCCCTTCGACTACAAACATCAAAAGGTCACCTACAGCGATCGAGCACTACACAGCAAATTCGTCTGACACATCTCGTCGATTCGTTGGACCGTCCCGGTACCAAATCGGAGAGGACGGCCATAGCAACTCAGCCAAGGAGCCGTGCCTCCTGAGTGCCGCACCCCCGAATGGACCCAATGGCGCACAACCCGTTCGTAACATGGAGCGTGTTCCGGAATCAGAGACGAGATCGATTCCGCCAGTTCCTAGTCTGCCGGACACTTCAGCGACATTTGCTCCGTATCTGGTTCAGCAAACTGGCAAATACATGTCCCAGGTACAAATCGTTCTAATGTAGAGCACCCGGGCCAGCAAACAGCGTTTGCAGCCAAACTAGCGTTAGATGGTCTTCGTTGATGAAATCTAGAAAATGTCTTCATTAGCATGCAGCGTCATTTTCGTCCATTGTGCGTTATTGAATGACTGGTGTATGCTTTTAGGGTATCGAAGACAGTGCATGAATCAAACTGTCGTTGAATTTTCCGCGTTTGGCCTTTCTCAAAGTGACTAAACGAATTCGTGCTCGCCCTGGTTCCTAGTGACGCACCTCCGTCGAGCCGTGCCGAGAGCCGGTCGTGCCAGGAGCTTCTACGCGATTGGCATGCCACAATTAGTAGAGCGTGCTTTATTTTTGCTAATCGTCTCAAAACAAACTAATACAAGGTAACTTTTCGTTGCAGGATGTCAAGTCGCCGACAGACATCCCCGATAGACCGCAGTGGCAAGCGTCCGGCCTTGATACGACATATCGTGTCAGCGTGCCCACTGTCGTAGTCGAATGCGTGCCGCCGCAGCGCCCGTTTGTCACCAACGCGTCGGCCAAAGACGCGCAGCTGAGTCTCGAGGAACAGACGCGCATCGAAATCGAGCACCGCAAGTACACCGACCACAAAATCCGGCAGACGACGTCGGACATCGATAGGCAGCTCGCGCAGCTGCATCTACGTGCTAACGCCGTCACCCGATTCGAGCAGGCCATGTGCGAATTCTACGGGGCGCTGGAGACGCCGCCGGCCGAAAAGCGCTGCCAACAGGAGGCCATTCAGCACGTCCGACTTTGCGCATGGGGCGAGCTCCAGGTGCAGGAAATGCAGAAGCAGCTGTACGAGCTGCAGAAGAAAATCGTCGTCGCCGACCTGGAGATGAAGTACGAGGACGTCCGACGAGTGTCGGCCGGCCTATCGAAGCGCGAGCTGAGGCGGCGCAAAAACGACCTCGATGCCCTGCAGATGCAGCATCTGAAGCAGCGGAACCTCATTGATCAACGAATTCAAGTCTTCCGCGAGCAGGCATCAGCTCGCCTGCACGAGCTTCCCGATTCGTGGAAGCCGTCGTGGTCGCCGAAAGCGGGGGCGTCAAGGTTGACGTTGCGTGAGGTGGATTACAAGATCGAGTTAGACTGGGAATTTCTGAATAGCTGGTTTGACGTCGTAGGCACTCAGCGGCGGAGAGACCTCATCAGTGGCGTCGCATGAAACGGGCGACGTATCTGTGCTGACCGTCGAGTCGCCTTCATTGCCAATTATGTGCTATGGCGTTTTGTTGGATGAGCAGCGCGTGACGCGGAGGCCTCCGCGCTGTATCGTAATGCGCCACAGGATCAGGTCAGAGTTTCGCTGCGATGCCGTTCTTGAGTATGACGCGGAAAGTCTAACTCGATTTTACCCCCGAACAAGATAAGTCGCTATCAACCTGGATGAATCCAACTGGAGAGCCGTCTGCCACTGTTGTTGTCCCTGAGTCATATGCCTGAGTGCATGGAGGAGAGCTTGGACTCGCGCGAAGGTGCGCGTCTCTATCGATTAGTGGCATGACGAGCTATAGGACGTTGGACACCCATCCACTGAGTGCGCCTACCGTAAAGTTACGCTATACCCCGCAGTGTTTGTATCAACGACAAATGTTTCATGAAGAAGTGAGCAAACACAGCGAAAGCAGAATGTCTGTGGCCTACAGCGTCACAGATCGAAGGCCAATGTCACTCAGTGAGATCTAGTGATGTTTTAGAATTAGGAACAGAACCCTATATTATATGTAATGACAAACAATTATGAGGAGTTAGTGCAGCGAATTCGCTAATGTGTCAACAAAGTACGACTAGTTTAAATGTTTCATGTCGATTTTGATCAGTGGCAAAATGTGCATAACTGTGGTACTAACGAAATTCGATATAGTAGTAAAAATGTACATATATACGGGCCACCACCGACTATGAATTCAAGTTCAGTGTGACCGAAAAATGTCTGAGCACTGAGGTGGTAACAACAGTAGTTGTAATTTAAGTCACTAACGTATTCGGACAAAAACAGACAGCCGGCGTGTACTCGGCCAGCAGAAACGGTTGACGGGTGTCCCCAGATACGCATGCACACATTGGCTAAATGTCCGTCTTGTTGTTTGGATCGATTTGCTCTAAAAAGTTGATGGAATTCGTCGACAGAAACGAACAACGAGGAACGCACATCGCTATGAAAGTGGAAATCCAACTGTCCGTGGGGCTAAAGGCGCGCAGAAGGATGTACCTAAATGAAGGGTTTTATGAATTTGCCTGGGTTGTTCGACGAGTCGGTGCTATTGACTATTCCTTCGTTTAGCCACTCGGAAGCTCAAACAGGGAATAGTCAATGCAAGGATTGTAGGGTAGAGAAAGTATGAAGGAACACACCAAGAAGCTGTCGAACAGTTTCGACCACGGACTCTATCCACGGAGGTTTGCGTGTTAGTGTGTGCGTGGTAAAAAGAGGCCAAATTATACTAAGATAACACTAAATCTATCTAAAAAATGGGTCAACCGACGAAGCCTAAGCTTAGCTATTCGCAGCTCAACGAAGGAACGGCTGTTTAATCGATTCGGATTCTCTGTCGAACTGGGCCGAGTGTTGGGTGTATCAGCTACTCTACTCGGAGACTGTAGTACAAGAGGCACATTTAGATATAACACCATTCAGTCACATGTCCCGTAGACTAGAGCACCACAACAGCACTTGGTAGCACAACCACGTGTTTATCCGCGCAACTGTTCTCGATAGGGCCTGATAAAAAAAATTCACACGTCAAAGGTGTCCGTCCGATCACAGCGCCGCCAGCGTCAAATGTGTGTGCGCACACATGCTGTGAACTGTGTTTGCTATTAGGGCGACGCAATACCAAAAAAGGGAAGTAGGTCGTGGCTGTCGCGGCGCTGGTTCATACTGTGTGGTGAAAACGTCTCAAGCTGCTTATATAAGGGCAACAATACGTAAGCCGCGCGCCAACTATTAAAGCAGGTGACACGTGTACTTTTACATGAGGGAGGAAGCATTAGCATATCTGCTCAACAATTGCCGATATTGAAAATACTGCAACGGAGCCGAAATTTACGTTAACTTTTTAGATGGATAATTTGCGGTAACGATTATCGGTAAACTAGTATCTCCGTTTATGGAATTTCTACCACGTATATGCTACAGTTAAGACGTCTTAGGATGAATGCATGAATTTCCTTGTTAGTTGTAAAGCCCAAATAATAAAAAACGGGATTATTTACCTGGGCGGCTGATGCCTGTGCGCGATCAGGCGCGGAACATTTGGGATACGTTTGAAGTACGTCCGTGGTACTCTTGTGGTACAGTTATGATGTCATGGTGCTACCTGGGTAGTGCCTCTGATGCATCGTTGCAGTACTTATGGGATATGCTTGTGGTTTCATTACAGTACCATAGTGACACCTTTGTGTCAACATTGATATTTTTGTTGTATCTTCGTGGATCATCGTAGGACCTCTGTAGTACATTGTGGTATTCCTAGGGTACCACGATGATCCATATCACAACGAGTTATAAAAGTATTACTGTATATCACAAAATACAATTCTACAACAGTACAAAATTATCACAATCATAGGAGTATCACCGCATGCGCCAAAAATAACGCAGCGAACCACATGAGTACTAAACATGTACTACGGCGGTACCGAAGATGACTACCAAAAATACCTTAGAGATACCTTTAGGCAGGTGAGACAAAATTATTACAAGGACACTATATCGTCGCGGTATTTTAGTGGCGCTTAAAAGGTGCCACACAGGGGTCATTAAAATACCGCAATAACATCACAAACGTATTTTACAAGTACTTTAGTGAAGAAGAGGTTCTACCCAGGTAGCACGAAGGCATGACAACAGCACCACAAAAGCGCCTTTAAGGTATAGCATCTAATGAAGCGATAGCGTGAACGTTGAACGGTGAAGTGCTTACTGATGAACAGTTCTTGAAAAGTCGCCCGCATTTCCTCAATGACAGTTCAACTCTGTAAACTTCGTTATGTACTATACGTCTCGTGACCTCTAGACGCATGGAGAGAAGACAGCTTTCGCTTTTTGATCAGTTAGAAGGGGCTTCAGTTTAGGATACCATCCCCAGACAGGCTAGCAAGCCGTAAATCTACTCAGAGTGAGTCCGAATGGCGCGGGGCGACGTTGGATGGACCCTCTACTGCACCAGATGCCTGCTACACGGTCAGGAATTGCCCGAACGCGGAGACAGATAACCGTCGTTGTTTCAACTGCGGAAAAGGCAACCACCTGGCAACTGCGACAGGAAAGCTGGTTACTAGACCTGCGAAGGCCTTGGGCGCGTAGAGAATTCCTTCGACTGTTCGGTCTGTCAAAAAATTATAGATGAAGCCAGATATAGAGTAAGGCTAGCTGCTGGGACCTACCGCAACTAACCGTACCGACATATCGAATGCACATCCGCGAATGCAGCCTTCCAATATATCCGCGAGCGCTACCTAACACGAGTAAGTACTAGGAACGGCCACACAACCATAAGAGATGATTCACAGATCTATACGTAGAAATACGTACAAGGAGAAGGATCTCAGAGTTCCCCTTCAAAGGAGAACGCTCTGGTGCCATGAAAAATGTGTGTTAATAGCGAACTAGCAGAAAGGCCCATGAACTGGGTCATCGAAAGAGGAGAAGAAAATTCAGTGACCGGTAAAAATAGTCATTAAACAGGAAGGCGTAGGAGAAGGCTACATCTGGATTAACTTTCCTGATGAAGCCAAATACTTAGCTGTTATTGCTTTTCGAACGTCACAGACGCCGTGTTTAGATAGTAGCCAATTTCGATAAAGCAAGAGTAAAGAACTTCGCCAATCCGAGGCTATAAAAAAGAGCATGGCGAAGAACAACGAAGTGGTCAGTTGACCAATTTCTTTAGAATATCAATGACCATAACACAATGACATTTAAAACCGAACTGGATAGAAGCAAAATAAAACGTCGCACGATGGAATGCGGCAGAAAAAATGCGTTTAAGGCATAAATGCAACGAATGACGAAGAAGGAGCATTTTTCGGGCACTCCTGAGGAAATAGAAATTGAAGCAAGTCTACGCAACGACAGTAGCAGCACTTGAAATGGATAAGATAGTAATATTAGTGAAATAACAATATTGCAGAAGCCAAAAAAAGAGAAGTATTCGGGCGTACAGAGCATACACGGGGGCAAGGTTAATAGGCATAAAGAAAAATGAGATGCAAATTTACATGCAGATTTTAAGAGAAAAACGCCCATTTTAAGAAAAAGATTAGAACGTGAAACAAACGCTGGGGGATGTTCTTAAATACAGTAGGCAGGAACTTCTTAGGGAAGCTGTACCGAGTGCTAAAACAAAAGATAGGCTAAAAGAAAAAATATAATCCACTTTGCGCCACGTACAAAACTTACGCCATAGAAGGAGATCCATGAAATTTACGAATCAGTGGTTTCCTACACCGCCGAAAGGATGAGAGCAAGAGAAGCCCCAGAACCGAACAAAATATTCCCAGAGGACATGAAAGTGCTCATGGAATAATGCACCTGAGTGTTTACAAAAGTGGCCGCGGAGGTGATAAGAGAAAGCAGGTTCCCAAATTTGTATAAGAAGGCCAAACTAATATTTGGCCTTCTTATCGTCGCAAGGAGAACCGAGACCTCGTAAAAAATCGCTCAAATTACCATTCTTTACCATTTCACCGTTTTACCGATAGGACTAGTAAAGAATAAGGCTATAGCCGTTGAAAAAGGGACCGCAGGAGGTGGCAAGCAATAGTGCTGAACGCACGGCGAAGCCGTCTAAAGAGAGTACTCAAGTGAGGAAACTAAATGAAAAACTTTGGGGTGGCCTAGCGTCTGTCGGAAATTGCGAAAAGTGCGCCCATGAAGGGGGGACTCTGAGGGGACTTCTTCCATCAGAATTAGGCGTAAGCCTTGAATATGTATTTTAGTGCTTTGTCTAGCTCCCTGCTCAAGGTGCCATTGTGCGCATGAAAGACACCTACGAATGCTTTGTGTGCAAAAATTCTGCAACGGAAAAGCCATTTTCGTTAATCGTGCCGACCAGTTGGCGTAAGCCAGACAGTTATGCGCCTTCCGTTGGAAACACTGCCAAACGTTTTCCGGACAGAGACTCATTTATGGCCACTGAGCCTGCCATAACATCCACCGCTACTCCATAGTACGTTTAGGTCGTATACGATTTCAGCCGACGGCACTGTCCACGTAGAGAAAACACCGATCAGATTCAGCTGAACAGAGAATATCAACGGATAGTAAGTTTTATTTATTATTGATGACAAACAGTTGCATGTTGTCGCTGGTTGATGATGTTAGATACCTGTTGCAATGTATCGTACTCTATTTTATAATTATTATTATTCTTATACTATCAGTATTGCCGCTATTATGCAGTTATCAGCCTTACTCATCAGCATCCGTATTACTTTTTATTATTTAGGTAATTATGACGGTTGTTGTTGCTATGAGTAGTAGTAATAGTAGTAGTAGTAGTAGTAGTAGTAGTAATAGCAGTAGTAGTAGTAGTAGTAATAGTGATATTATTAATGTTGTTATGATGTGATCGCATTTAGTTGAACATTGCATCGTTCGCCAAAATGCATCCATGATTATTTCTAGCCGATTTGGGTTGATGTTTCATAGCCATGTTCCATATGTGCGCCACACTGCAAAGTAGCAAATGATGCCGATGCCCAAGCTGGCATCTGTTTTTCTTCATCTGTCAGGTGTCCTCTTCGCTTCGTGAAGTTCTCGCAACCGTTTATAATTATTACTGTTAACGCGTTATTACTGTTGACGGGCACGACGACGTCTGCCCAACGACCGGAGATCACAATGGTTCGTTCATATTCAGAAGTAGGGTTAGAGGGAAGGAGGGTTATGTATTGTACCGTTGCGGCACGGGTGAACAGCTCATCGACAGAAGTATCACGATCACATGGAACTAGCTGGTTGTCTGCTGGTTTAGTATTGCGGTAATCCTCGACCTAAGTTTTGAATGGTGCTTGAATATTGTCAGTGCGCATGGTGACAGCTGAGCCGATTCGGGGGGGTGTCGTCTTAGTTAGTGAATACGCAGCGTCTAAACGTGAAACAGTAAATAGGTTGTTACCCATAAATGGTCGACGATCTTAAGAATCGATGGTATTAGCTGCAGATCATCGATCGACTGTTATGAATGCACTTATGGTTGTCCTGCATGTAGGCCGAGTGTCATCGCGCGACAGCTTCGGGGGTAAACTAGTACGGTATTCTTGAAATAAATCACGATATGTGATGATATCAGTTTCTCTGGCGGAAAATATAGGCAAGGCACGGCAAACCAAAGTAAATAAGAACGAGCTGTTAGCAACGTTCAGTACGGAGCGTTGGGCATTGCTGCTCGTCCTTCAGAAACTGACGTTCAGACCCTTTACCGTTCAGGCGCACCTTATCAGACAAGATCCTGAGAGATACACCCCTTTATGCTCGATCACTACATATAGAGACGCGTGGGACTTTTTCCAAGGCGGTCATCAGAACCCTGCCGCTGCCAACAGCAGCGCAGCAACAACGGCGTCGATTGCCATCACACGCACACACGCAGGCTCGATAAACAGCGCGTTCCAACCACACTCAGACGACCCTCAGAAGACTCGTTGAACCCTATCATCTTGCCACATGCACTCCTTTAACAACTAACCGTTGCCTGGACGGCAACAATGACCTGAGCACCCGCGGCTGACTCGGTGTGTGCTGTCACCTACTTTTCGTCTCTACGAACACGCTACACACAAAACTACGGACAGTAATAGCTCCTGCAGGCCGCAGCGATAGCTACGTGGCAATACAACACAACTACACACTGACCACTGAGTTACAAGTCACACGAAGACGGCTACGACCTCAGCGGCTCGACGCAACTCACCCATCGGGCGCTGCTCGTCTCCGCCTCCGAGCCGCTGGTAATGCACGATTGGTTTTTTATTTGTGTTTTTGTTTGCTTATTTATCTGTGTGTTTGTTTATTTATTTACTTTCATTTGTTTGTCTTGTCGATCTATCCGGTCTCGTCGCGTTCAAATCGATTTCCGCGGATGTCGGACGGTGTAGGCATAGACAGCGGTGAATAGGAAGGCCTCACTTTATTCGTTTCTGACGCCGCGCAACGTTAAGCCGGTTTAGAGGCGAAGCATCGACGCAAACTACGGCTTCACGTAATGCTGCGCCATTACGGCTCTTGGACGAGGCCGAAGATGGTTCGTCTAGTCTACGCCGGCTTCACTCGGACTCGTGAGTGTCATGCGGCCGAACAGGCGGTGAATGGTCGGATGTCTGATCATATCGATGGTCGAACGTAGGCGGGAAGGTGACAACCGGGGTTTGTTCTCTGATCAGAGGAACAAGTGGGCTCACGCGTCCTAAGAATGGGTGTGCACTTCATGGTCGGCTGTAGAGACGACAAGGGGGTCGGATCTTGTGCTCAGTTTAGATACAGACGGCATGTTCGACCGTTCCGGGGTTTGACTTTGGCATCCAATCGGAAACGGGATCGAGAACCGTGGAAGTCCACGGCGCTGTAAGCAGTGCCTTGCTCTTGATTAATTTGCTTTGCCCCCCAGGTACGGCAGGGGTGTATCTTTCGTGCCACAGTAATTGCTACCTACCGGCCGAAATGTTGCTGCAATGCCCATTAACGAAGGTTATGACAAACTACGTCAACACACACCTCGTTAGGCCGCAACGAACGAGGAGATTCAATAGGTGGGGTTTGTCCGCACGTCGGGTGAGTCTACGTCAAACTCATAGCACTGAAGTCAACAATCGTTAAAACGAAGGTTTTTATATTATGTGCCTGAGGATTTCACAGCCCTTGTGGTTAGGTAGCAAGCAACACAAAACAATTAGTGATATTTATGCTAGCTTAATTAGTGAGCTAAACTTATGTCCATCATTTTGCTAATGTTGCTGTGTACGAGGCGCATGGTTCTATGTCCGTGCCTTGCATGCAGGCCTCATGCCTGTGTGAAACAATATTTATTGAAACAAACCGCCCCCGTCGTAACAGCTGTCAACACCGATACGGATCTATGAGAGTAAAACTGATCTCACGCAAGGTTTCAACTTTCTATTCAACAATGCTACACGTTTCACATCCCATTTTTTATCCGGTCGGAGCGCTTCGAATAGCTCTGACCAGCTGATTTTAAGCTGAAGGTTGCGATTCCGCTTTGTCCCGCCCTAAATGTGCCATGTCTGCCTATCGGAATATCCAAATTGACTAGAACCCCGTTGAACACAATGACTCTACCAGCACACACACACACACACACACACGCACGCACACACGCACGCACACACACACACGAAATGTAATCATGTTTTTGTATTGCAACCAATTCTTCTCTGACGCTGTTCACTTGAAGCCGGCGACAGCTTGAGGGAGCATCAGCTTCCAACGCCTGTACATATATATATATATATATAT
>MNPL01033102.1:18359-35962 GCA_002081605.1 Tropilaelaps mercedesae | reverse complement strand
TATATATATATATATATATATATATATATATATATAAATCATAGACGAGGGAACTGCTCGGCACATATCAATTGAATGATCACACTCATATAACTCTAAAAATGATCTCTCTACAATCATTTTCGATAATTTCTCGAGAATCTTATAGATTTATACGGCCGATGTTGCCACATACTTCTATGTAGACATAGCCGCTGCTTTTTTCTTCTAGTAGTCTTCTCTCACCTTTCGAAAGGACCTCCCACCGTTCTCGGTTGCCGTCGGCGTCCGGACCTCCATCTCGATCTTGGCACGCACGGTCATTCGGTCGATATAAAGGAAAGTGCTGCAGAAGAACGGGTCGCGTATAGCGCGGCAATTTAGCGATGAGGGACTCGCAGACCCGGTCCACTGCTTTTTTCTCATGCTGTTTGACAAGTCGGAACAACATATATTAGTGGAGACGCCTAGGAACGGAATAAAATACTCGCGCATTGGACACGCGAGGTGGCGCACACGCCTGAGGCATCGCACACCCTTAAGCACACCACATCCGAATAAACTAAATAAATGGAATAAATGGAATAAACTAAATATCAGTGCGTAAAAACAAAAACTACAAGGTTATTATAGGGCGAACAAACAACAAACAGCAAGTAAACAGCAAAGCTAACGAGTAACGTATGTCACATCACTTACCACTAGCCGACTGCAGTTGAATATCTGTTCAATTTTTGTCAATTCTTTTTCGGCGTTTTCGCACAGCGTGCAGAAGTCACCCTCAAGTGCCATCGAGTTTAGCGTAATAAAAGCTGTTCCCCTGACCGTGACGAGTTCAACCCCCGATGGCGATTCGGAAAAGAGCCTTTGAAAGCGGGCTACCAACCCTTTGGTCATTCTGCGTACATCGACATACGAACAGACACAAGAACAAAATCTAAGTCACTCCCATACGTCGGAGCTTATCACGGCCAATTACACACCACTCTTACCGACAGCTGCCTCGGCATAAATCTCGTACCAAACATAGTCCTTCAATGGTTACGACAAATGGATCTGCGTCAAGGCTCTTGGCTCGGGATTTCAATTTCCGACGATGCATACTTGTAGTGAAAGCCGACGTCGTGGTTACCAGCAGCCACGACAAAGCGTGTCTTCTCCCCTTTGGGGAATATGCGTTTGAATCGCTGCACGTCCCGGTTGAACTGCACGTTGTCCATCCATTGACCCTCGTCGAACACGTCACCTTCGGCAAACGCGAGGAACAAGCAATCACATTAGAGTTTACTCTGTTGCACTCACATGCGTAGGCCAATATTGTGTAGGCCGCTCAAGCTAGCACAACGAGGTAATGCACAGATCGTAGGATGACGTATCACTAAATTGCAGAAGACCGCAACTAATGTCGAGGTTTCGTGGGTTTTTTAACCTTCTAATCGCAAAGGCTGGCCGCAACAAACAGCTAAGTTTACGTGGCAAACTCTCATCTACATCCGTACCTGTAAAAAGCGCCTTATACTCTCTTCCACTCACCGAGAAATACAACGACGTCAGGTTGATGCAAAGTCATCGCTGTAGCAAATGTTCGTTTCATCTGCCACTCGCGACGAAGTTTGTCGAACCAATGACCGCGGAACGGGCCTAGCAGATGGGTGTCAGCTACCATCATCACCTACCGAAGAAAGGCGATCGACAAACAAATGCAGAGCATATTTAGTTCCAGTAAACTCCCGTTAGCTGTCGCTGTACCGGGCAGTCGAGGCGATACAAACGTAACTGTTATGCATCCCTCAAGGCAAGAAAATATGAACAATCCCTGGCACATGAAAAATTGAAGCTTTGTACTGGTTTGGGCCATAACAGGCAAATTACGAAAATACGCAGTACTTATTAATGATCATGATACAGCATAGCCAATAATAGGTGCAGCGTGCGCCTATTATTTGATAGCGGCTGTACTACAGCCGACTTTGAAGCACCTTCAGTGGAGAATCGTTGGGGTTGCCTGGCTGAATTCCGTTCTCCTGTGTAGCATTGTCTAGCAGGGGCCATGTGCATTGCAGAAGAACGATATAATAGATTAATACCTGAAATGACCACAGAGCTTTAGTTGTCAACGGATCAGGTATATGAGACGATATTACTCAATAATAAAATGGCTTAACCTAAGTATATAGACTATACTAATGCGCATAGCTGAGAAAGGAGTTTTGAATTTTACGACTACTTTTTGGCATCTCAAGTAGGTGCACGTTGCACTTTCGTGATCTAGCCTTTTTTTTGCGATGAGAAAACGCTCATGCGCACTGGCGTATATATATCTAGATATTGCCACACATAAATGACACCAAATCCTACCTCTCATAGCTAACCTATAGCTTTTCCGGACTATGGGCAGAATTGACACGCCTGGCGAACTTACCTCACAATAAAAGATGATACAGGCAAGTGCTAGTAAAATTTTCGTCACATGGCGAAACCAAAACGACCCCTGCAGATCCATTAGAAGAACGGATGGAAGGGACAGCCGTCGAAGAGACATTGGCAGGCGCTTCAACGAAAACCACGATGCCGGACGGCCAGCTACACTCGGATCGGTCGTCCTCGCAAAACTCAAGCACCTGCTGCTGCCTCCGTTGCCTTCGGGAGCTCCTTGAGCGATGCTACTCAGTGTGCGAATACGGATGTCCGGCAGGGCGCCGACATTTGGTTCGTTGAGGTTTAGTTGCCCGTGCCCTGACGACACCATCACCACACGCGGGCTAACCTACCCGCTTACGACGGCCACGTCAACCGACGCTGAAATATGGAGACATGTCGATGATTAACAGTAGCACGGCTTCGCCAACGGTACTCACATCTGTGAGTGGGTTGAGCATTGTCTTACACATGGGCCCGCTGGGTGACTTTACAAAAACCTTGGGCACTAATACAGAAGGACGAGGCATACCTAGGCAAGAGGTTGTGCTGATTCGTCGTGCAATCACATCTATGATGACGTCCCTGCTAGCTGGGCAACAAACAAGGTTGTTCTTTGGTAGTCAGTTAAGGTGTATGAAGTGCTACGAACAGCGTACGGAGTGGGTCGACAACACTGTAAGACATGATTACTTGCAAACATTGCGAAACATTGTTCGAAAGCAGGCGAATGGCACAGCATAGACATTCGAACTATATGTGGGTTGCAGAGTGTGCCATTTTAGTTCAGGATGCAATAATTTGTTCTATTTAAAGGCTGAAATGTACTTTTTTCACTGAAGTGCCACTACGGTAGAAATCCCCTGTAGTTGGTCTGTAGATGATTAAGGGACTTGTCTCAAGCTCAAAATGTGAAAACGGATGCATGTTGACTGGTACGTTTCTACGAAATTTTTTGCCAAGTCAATAAGACTGCAAAAGGTGGTTGCGTTGACGTATATCTGTATTAACTCTTTTCTATTCAAGTCGTCGTAGTTAATCTAATTAGTTATAACATTGTTACCTTAGCCTCAAATGCAACCTACGGCGTCTTAGGTCCCGGCCCACCTGCAATTTGTGTGCATTCCTTTACTCTAATTGCCAGAAAACTCTTTATAAATGGTCTGATTAAATACATTTAATTAATAATACCGTCGGCATTTTCACGTGTTGAGAATGCCAAACGAAGAATCAAATCTGTAAACCCAGCAAAAAGTTATAGAATTCGCACTAACCTCGTTTGAGACGCAGCGTTAATACTTATCTGCTCTAAGGTGATGTTTGCCCCAGGCCCATGAGGTAGCAATTGTGCCAGGTCATGCTTGAATGAAAACTCTATTTTAAGGGTTTTTTGCGCAACCGAAAGCATTCGGCTAAATATCCGACCCGTTGCAATGTCGGAAGTGTTGTTTAGAGGCGCTTGATTGAGTCATCAAAATACGCTCACTGCGGATATTACAGTTACTTAACCACAAAAAGGAGAACCTTCTGACCTTCCAACAAGGATATTTTTCTTAAAATCCGCTAACCTCAATGCCCCCATTAACGTCAATTGCAGCTAAAGTTCTGCTTATTCGTCCATGCTGTATATAACAAAGACAGCTATTTTTGTATTATTAATTGCGTACAGATCACCCTCCCATGGGATCAAATATACACAATTCTAGAGACATAAAAAGTTGTGTCACCATCGACACATGTATGCATAGATTACGGCCAGGATATGTGATGCGCTGAAGTGAATAATCAGACTGTATCGCTTTAGCAACGAGAAGTCTCCAACGGTCGTAACACCCGTTTTTCCCACACACTGTAAATATTACCACGGCGCGATTCGAATGACCGCCTGCCTGTGTTTCGCATGCATATGGCTATGGTGCCATAATATCTTAATTATTTGCCTGTTTTAAGCGTAAGTTTCTGTTTATAAGGCGTAGAAAAACATTACCATCAAGTTAGAAGACGGGACGTGATAAACTTTTTTTTTGTTTCATGTTGTTTGACTCTAGATTTATTTTTTCTCGAACTGCTAAGACAGGTTCTTTGGGCTAAAGATCAATAGGGACCCCAAAAAGTGTTCACTTCAGAGGAGGTAAGGCGGTGGTATATAACACATCACCTCTACTCACCTAGTAACTCTGATCCGTGCTTCCTTTACTGATTCCTGCTGGTCTCCGAGGAAGCACAAACATATCCCTTTGTCCGTACTAACTACGCACAATTATAGCTATCCATCTGCATAGATGAGCAGCATGCACAGCTTTTGCCATTGGCCCGAGTTACGCATCACTAAATTGTCACAGCTTTGCTTGTCCCAGAAACAATAAGTTGATCTTGCTAGCCATCAAATATACAACAATTCTACCTCTTACAGACTCTTCCTTTCGTCATTTTTCGTTATTCCTGTCCGTTAAGCTCCGCTCATCCAACCATGTCACCTGACATTGTAACTTGTAGAGTTGCGCTTCAGCTCTCACACCACGAACGCGGCTATCGCTTCGAACTCTTTACCATACGGCCTATCACCAACTCGAGCTCTTTACGAGCACACACATTCACTCAGCTGTTGTGTCCCCGCCAAACGAACGAATCACGAACGACACTCTAAGAACAGAGACACAGGCCGGCACGAAAGTACGAAACATCCGGGGGTCGTAGCGTTTCAGATTGAATTACGGCTAGCTGACGACGCAGCCATCGCAGTGAGCGCCCGACGCCCAGAATTCCGGAAGTAGTCACCTGCGATGCTCAACGACGGACAACGCATCGACAATTCCTTCTTTATCGATTTTCTCTTCGTTGTTCCATCGACGTTTCGCCGTTAGCTGGGACATGAACAGCGCCTAGCCTACGGCCGCAGAACGCTGGCTTGGGGTGTTGCGAACGCAAACGCCGCCTCAGCCGTCACACAAAGTCTATCTCAACAACAGATTTCGTTTGGAACTCGAGAACGAAAACGACAACAGCGTCAGCTGCACTGCAGAGTAAGAGCCGGGATACACACCCTAAATATAGCGTGACCCTATGGTCGGTGGCGGGAACGGGCTGTCCACCCGATTAGCCATTGCGTGCTCACTATCGGCCAATTTCGATCGTTGGTCGCCGACTATGAGACTGACATAACGCTTTAGTTACGTAACCATGACAAACTCGTTTCGTTGTGGGATGGCAAGGAGCGCTTAGCTTGCACATAAATTAAAGGACGTTCAATGGGGCAGAGTCACTTGTCTACCTAGTTGGTCGAATGAAACAGACATTCTGCACTAACTAGTTATGCTTAAGCGATTAGAGAAATAAAGACGACTTATTTTTATACCAAATGCAAAGTGTGAGTACCTTCTTGTTCTTTGAGTCAAGCCTTTAACGGCACGCCAATGCGTTCACTCATCGTCCAGCTGTTCGATGTTGGGCGCCACCGCTCAGGCTTCTCCGATGGCGGTTTCGCTCGAGCACGTGCGCGTCTCAGCATTTAGTCACGGGGGCTACCGGGAGCCCACCGTGTTCGATTTGGCAGTCGGTGGTCCAGGAAGCGACGGATGGGAAACGTCCGATGTTATGAGTGAGATCCGTACTTCGCTGGCGTCAAGTTGTATTCGCTAGACATACAAACACCCGTTGACTCGGTCACGGAGTGCGTCGTTCGGATATGGCGCGTGATGGCAAAATGTTCAAGGAATTAAGAAGAAGTAAGTGACGAAACATGACAGGTTTCTAAACACTGTCAATGCAGAGATTTAATGGAGCCGTAATAGTTAGTATATCCCGTACTTAGTCAAAACTTGCCTCACTCATAAGAAAGCCGTCTGAACTATTTGTTCGTTACGTCACAACGCTATCGATTTCGTAACATCGTAGTTAGGGAGACCGGTACCAGCCGAGCTGGTAACATTATTACAGTAACTATGGGAATCTATAGAAATGAGGTCTACGCGCAAATGAACTGTTAACTAGTACCTTCATGGCTTTAATTTAGTGAACGAAAGGCTGAGCAGAAAGACGCTATGAACGTGACGGTTATTTAGTTACCGATATGTGCGGCATGTGCACCTTGCAGTTGATCCAGTGTTGATGCGACGGTGCAAAACTATCCTGGCAGAATCAGGGGGACGTATTTTGGACGCCGACGACCTTACTGACGCGTTACGACGCAAACATCCCGAATACGATCGCCGGAAAAGGGCGGTCTTCAAGGTTCTAATTAGCGAATACTTTCGGGTGCTTGACGTTGACGAGGAGATCGCGGAGGTTAATCGGACAGGTACGCTCGTCTATGAATGTGTTGATTTACCGATGTGGGGCAGCAGGCGCCAGGACGTGGTCGCACTATTGCTGTTCAGGTGTGCTTCACTGATAAAAAGAACTCATATTTTGACGTGAAAAGAACAAACAAATTGACATGTCTGGAGAATTTCGAATGTGAAGAAACGTAGAACTGTCGAAAAGACGGCGTACAGCAGTAATAATTCATCAAGCTGAGTTGGATTGGTGCGTAGAGCTTCAGCGTAGTCTTACATTCGAAGTCATCGAAACTCTCTTTTTGTATATCTTGTCGTAGAGGATAATGTGGCAAATCGCTCATTGGCCAATCTGTATTCGTCAGCTGCGCCGAAGCAGACCTCAGATGTTCTCGTTCTGAAGCCACCGGGTTTGAAAAAACGGCCTGCTGAGGGACAAGCAGACGTTGACAATGAGGTGGAACAGACAATCAAACGAAAGAAGGCGGGCAAAGTTGAGAAGGAAGTTCAGCTGACCTATCCGACGGTAAGTGAAAAGAAAGTCAGCTCTCTGTGGTTCGTAATACCAAGCAAGTTACTGAAATAGACTACCTCTTCACGGCCCCACCTTTCTGCTATTGCTATATTTAAATGATGGCGAACCGAACTTCAATTTCAGATGAAGTTATCGGACGTCGGCGGCATGGAGGACAAATTGCTCGAGGTCGTCAACCTTTTAATGCACATGACGCACCCTGAGCTTTATCGCCACCTAGGGGTTCTTCCCCCGAGAGGTTTTCTATTACACGGACCACCGGGCTGTGGCAAAACAATGCTTGCAGGAGCCATCGCCGGGGAACTGGGATTACCCCTACTTAAAGTGGCGGCACCCGAAATCATCGCGGGGGTAGGACATCCAGCATATTTCACTTCCTCTTTTCTCAATGCTTTATTTCACACCAACTTTCCCTACACCGCCTTAGTGGAGTTTTACATAAAACTTTTTTCAAAAAACGCCTTGAAGCACATTACAATTGCTCTTACTTAGACTCTCTAGATTCATACCCTAATCAAGAATTACGATAGCTTAGCATCAACAGTCAATTCACATTTCTTGTTATCTCTGTACCCAAAACAGCCTAAAACGCTGTTCATACCACTCCGTAATTCCCCATGACGAACGGCTTTTCTCACTTGCCGGACTCACCTTAAAACCCTGTTAGCCTTGGTACGGGTGCAGTGAGCGCTGACATCGGATATCCGCGTTGCGTTTCAGGTGTCCGGCGAATCGGAGCAGCGAATTCGGGACCTTTTCGAACAAGCGGTCGCCGCGGCGCCATGCGTTTTCTTCATCGACGAAATCGATGCCGTCACTCCGAAGCGCGAGACGGCTCAACGCGAGATGGAACGCCGGATCGTGGCGCAGCTGCTCGCCTGCGTCGACGACCTCAGCTCACGGGAGCTGCCGAAAGAGGTCCTGCTCATCGGGGCTACCAACCGGCCCGACAGCCTTGACCCAGCTCTACGGCGAGCGGGCAGGTTCGACCGAGAGATCGCGCTGGGGATTCCGTCAGAGACATCCCGCTCGTGCATTTTGCGCGTTTTGTGTAAGACCCTCCGACTGGAGGGCGACTTCGATTTCGACCGGGTCGCGCACCTCACGCCCGGCTTCGTCGGAGCGGATCTGACCGCGCTGACGAGGGAGGCAACGGTCCTGGCCGTCAGAAGGCTTATCCGGTCAATTGAGGCGAAACAGATGCCGAAGGAACCCGCCGATATAGCCGAGCCAGTGCAGGACAACGAACCGCAGGGAATAAGGCAGAAACAAAGCGACACGCTGGCGATGTTACTTAAGCAGAGCCTCTCAACACTGAAGGCCAACTGGACGCTGAGCGAGGCGGAACTAGACAGCCTGCGCATTCTCGAGAGTGACTTCGTCGAGGCCATAGGATTGGTGCAGCCCTCGGCGAAGCGGGAAGGCTTCGCTACGGTGCCCAACGTCACCTGGGCGGACGTCGGAGCGATGACCGACATACGCGAGACTCTGCAGGTGCACATCATGGCGGCAGTCAAACATCGCGAGCAGTACGATGCCCTCGGGCTGAACACCTCGACCGGAATACTCATGCACGGGCCACCGGGCTGCGGTAAGACTCTGATCGCGAAGGCGATTGCCAACGAAAGCGGGATCAATTTTATCTCGGTGAAGGGCCCCGAACTGCTCAACATGTACGTCGGCGAGAGCGAGCGCGCTATCCGTCAGGTGTTCCAGCGGGCCCGAGCTTCGGCGCCTTGCGTGATCTTCTTTGACGAACTGGACGCGCTGTGTCCGAGGCGGTCGGACGGCGCCGACGGTGGCGGGCCGACGTCGCGCGTCGTCAACCAGCTGCTTACCGAAATGGACGGTCTTGAACCGCGCAAACAGGTGTTCGTTTTGGCGGCGACGAATCGCCCGGACATTATCGACCCGGCGATGTTAAGGCCGGGTAGGCTCGACCATATCATCCATATTGGCCTGCCGTCGAGGGGCGATCGCGTGGACATCCTCCGGGCGCTGACGAAGAACGCGACCAAACCGCCAATCAGTGGAGTGACGTTGGATGAGCTGGCGGACCGCACCGATAAATTTTCCGGGGCAGAGCTCGCCGCGCTGGTGAAGACGGCTTCGATTAATGCACTCACGGAACAGTTCCTCAAGGAGGACCCGAATGGAAAAGTGGTGTTGGGAAACGAGCACTTCGACGGAGCTCTTGAGAAATTGATGAAATCGAAAAATAGGAAGGGAAAGCAGGCGGCTGCGAATATGCCATTAGGCACGGCCTATGAGCAATGTATATAAGGGGTTATATTATAGTACTGATAGAGACTTTGTGATATGCTTGCGTGATTTGCGTGTTTCCGGTGACCTGTGCAAAAATTTATCTCGCAAGCTTGAAATAGCAAAATGTTCTCATGACAAGGCTTCACGGAGAAAATTTTTTTAACTAAATACACAAATAAAGTAAGCTCAGGTTAATAGTTGATATTGGCGTTCTATAGTTTTGCCATAGTAGTATATACACGTAGCAATAGAAAGGATAAGATAGTTTTTAACAAGCCTGCCAAACAGCGAAGTGAAACAAACGTAAGCATTATCATTTACTCAACCAGTTTTTATCTTCCTCTGTCTAACATGATTTTCTCGCCTCACTCAGAATTCGTTCGTTTGTTATGTCCAATGGATTCAAAAAATCTATAGAAAAAAGTTGATTTATGACTGCAAAATCTCCGGTTCTGAATCAAAACAAACATATACCGCATCCTTGTAGCCTGCGTCCGTAAAATAATAAGAAGTAACACTATCAACTCAACTTAGCACACAACTCAGTTGTATAGGTGTTTACCGTTGTTGGCATTTATTACCCTTACTGTCATACATGTTCGTACTTTATTTATACACAACAGTCGAATACAGACACGCGCCCTTATTGTCCACTCATGTGGTACTGCCACGGTGTCCGACGTTCTTTAAGTCTCTCATTTAAGCTCGACGCAGTCCAACCTTCAACCTAGCCGGAAATCGCCGTTGTCAGTCCAAACTTGAGTCCAACTTCTTTACTCAGATATATCACTACTAACGGCGTGAACCAGTGCGCATACACATGCTATCCGAAACGTTCGCGACATTCAGTCTGTCCTTCTCTTTACAATTTGTCTATCGTGTGCTGTTCCACGCCGCGATCGGGGATGATCAAGGCCCTTTTGCCACGAGCGTCACCAGCCTATATGTACGACGTTCATCCAATATGATTTTATTGCGAGGCCGCTCGCTGTTATAAAAAATAGATGAGTCATTTTTGTATAACATATCCAGTTACTATTTCATTGTCATTTTCCGCTCTGGCTGTCTAATCGTTCTAATCCAACCGTCACAACATGGGTGGCTGGGGAAATGAAGGTTGAGAGAAATGAGGATGACGTAAGGTGAGTGAACCACACAAACGCATCATGCGTCCTCGATGTGACGGAGTGTGGTAGCTTTTCACGTTCTATCCGCAGTGTACACGTTGGTGAACAACAAGCCGAAAAACCCACAACTTGACGTTCTATCAGGGAAGTCCTCTTGCAATGAGGCATTGCAACTTTACCTTAGTGTCAGTAAATGCTAAACAAAATGCACAATAGAGATTTTAAGGCAAAGTGGAGCAGGTTTGGCGGACTTATAGAATACATACAGCGATGACGTTTCGATGAAGAAGTATTGTAGTATGTATGAACGTTTAGCAGACAAGAATAATTAAAACTATATCGAACTTCGTCGTCAAGGTCTTTTTTCGTACATAACAGTGGGCTGACGAGATGAACTGTTAGGCATATATACATGCCTACGTCCCTCACGGAACCTAGTATGGTGACAGTACCAACATCGAAGCAACTCAGCCGTGGACGGTGTTAATGAACAGTTAATTACGCAAATGCTAGAGTCACACATGTCACTGACGATTAGGAGATCCGACAACCGCCAATGGCATATCCGCAGAAATTGACAACTCTGAAACTAAGTAAGTAGCAAGCACCTGCAACAGCTATGTGTGCAAAATCGGATGAACGATAGTCGCACATTATTCACTGCCTACCAAGGCATGATCTGTCTTTACAATGCGCAAACGGGATTGGCAGCGGGACTGAGTACCTGTTTCCCACCTCGAGACAAGCACATTTTCGTACCCTCACTACGATCCGCTGTACGAGCCCCTGGGAACGGTACAGAGAGACGCACGCCAGCTTCATTTTAGCTGAAAATGGTGGCCACACCGTACACCAGCAGTGTGATCCCAATTCAGAGGTCAGAAGAAAAAGGGGAAATATGATGAAATTGACTTCCCTTTTTATGCACACACCTGTGTTGGAGTGTGTGTATGTGTATTTTGTACCAGGGATTTTTACATGATGAGTGATTCATACAACAGCAAGATGAATTAACGCTGGTTCAAGTAGTACACCACAGCTGTCTTGCACAGATACACATGTAGGCTACCACATGTAACGCGTTTCAAGCTATGACTGGTGGATGCATTATCAATGTCATCTATTGCTTATCCAAGCATATATATCATCATTTCTTACCGCGTTGTACGGAATAAATCGTACGGACATATCATATATGCACTATAAAATTGTTGTCTGTCTTTTGTCGTAATTACCCTGAATCGCGCGGCAGTAAGGGAAATGTTCTGTTTGCAATACGCTGGCAAAAAGCGGACATTCAACGATCCAGTGAAGTCGAGTTATATTACGCTGTCGTGCACAGACAAATGCGGAGAAAAGCCTTGATAGCGTAGACAACCTAATGTGATGGATGTGCAAATACTACATCGCCTAAAGGGGCTAGCGGGGTGTCGAAATGCGAAATTACGTAGGATTAACCCTGAGGCAGATTGGCTTTATTTTGCACATTGCTCAGTCAAACTATTCGGATTTCTTCACCTCTCCAAGACGTTCTTACGACTCGCCCCTTGACACGTGTTCTGGTCATTTGTGGCGCCCTGCTGCCGTTCTCACATATGACTACAGGTGCGTAACCAGCTGTCGTCGCAGATAAGACCGAGCTGACTTATATAGTGCGTCTCCTATCTGTTCTGAAGGCAGAAAACGCCAGGCTCACCCACATTTGTTAATCGTGTGTACATCCGAACAGAGCTCGCATGACTCTGTCCGGTCCAGCAACTTACGCGCAGACAGGAATTGACGGCATCTTGTATTGCAAAGGCTATAGCAAGAACCCGGCAGTACTGCTCAGCCCGATCCGCTCTGATCGATGTCAAGAGAGCCACCACTAGTTGTACGATCTTATCCATCGCCATAACTACCAAACGGTGCTAGTCGTTAGTATAACTCTCCATGGTGTTACGATACTTTTTTCACGCGAGAACAGTTTACGCTAGCCTGTTGCAGCTGGAAGAACAGAGGTAAGCAATGGACTCTGTATCGCCTCGAAAAACGGGTGCATGTATGTGAGTAGTATGCGATTTTACTAATCACTCCGCTCGCCACTGTACGCGAAGAGCTTAACGATTCAGTTGATGATCAGCCAGAGAGCTAGCGTCAATGAAAAGACAAAATGAAGTCCATGGGGCAATCAAGGATTCAAAAAATTGATGCTTTCCAGTACATGCCAAGGTAGGATTGATTGGCTTGTCTCGGCGTACCTTCGGTAATTCCTTGCGGAAGCCATTCGCTTAGTTGAAGCACAAAACGAAACTATGTATGTTTACGGTGACATGTATCAACGAGCACATTCGATAATGAGTAACTCGTACATCGTTCGCTCGATAAACCGCATGCTTCATTATTTATAACCATCATTACAATCAATGATTATTACTTGATTATTACTATGGATACTCTCTATATATAATTTCGATGTTTGGGTTCGCTTCCGCCGCTTCTGTTTTCGTAGCCGTCTACATGGTCATAAGAAACACGCAAAGTCAGTCAATCGTTTACACAGATACACAGGACGAGCTTCAAATTCCGAGCGCTTTTAGGGCACTCCACATTTTCGCCTAACTCCGTCTGTGAAATCATTTTCAACATTACGTCATCATCATCAGCAGTGACATTTCATGGTTTGATAGTCTAACTTGTTTTCATCAATGTATTAATTATCATACATATGTGTACAAGAAATAGTTTTTCCAACTACGACCGCGGTGTTACTAGTCATTTCTCGGCGAATGCAGCAAAAAAGACAACGGTCCAACGCTCCAGATATCTCCTATTGTACCTTATGTCCACTCATTCCATCAAGACTAAAATACAGTACCCGCGCTGCTCATAGCCTTGCTTCAACAAGGTAATGTCACCGATACTCGAAGCTACAGCGAAACCGTTGTAGATGCCTATGAACATTAATGCTCGCCTTATCAACTTACGTTCTTCGTAAAGAGTAAACTAGTGGTGTTACAAGTACTTATAATAATATATAACTACTTACAGATGCTATATTTTGCTAACAATAGGTTGTTCATATTACAACATCACAAAACGGTTCCGTCCCGTCGTCCGTTTAACACATGATATTCCGACGACTACTCACAGATGACCATTATCATTCACTCTCTAACGTGTAAACAATATTTCACATCGTTTCTTTCGCCATGAGCATTTGTTTACGCTTGTTCTCGATCATGCGGTTTTTTCTCACCTCCATTTTCCGGGTCTCTTCTACCGCACATGCATGATTTCTTTTTTTCGTACTCGCAATACGAATCGTGTGTAGTTTTCGTTTATAGTCGTTGGTGTCAGAGCTTTGGGATAAGCATATCTCGAATTAGAGGTGTTGGAACAGATCTTGGCGTCAGATGCGGTGTGTCGTTGGAGACGACAAACCACATTTGCGTAAAGAGCACGTCGCTCGCCACGAAAGAAGGAGGCCATCTCTCCATTGGTCGTCCTGGTAAGTTGAACACAGCTAGGAAGACACACAGACCCTGCTACCTGGTTAAACTATTCGTGGATCTATCTTTATCGCTTTGATTTTGCTTTTTTCAATCCGAGCATTCTATTTCGAGTTCAGCTGTGCAGTTATCCACTCGAGTCCTTGAGTCAATCTGAAAGAAGAGAAACATGCACATGTGTGTTTACATGTAAGCCTGGATTAATAATCTGGATGATTCGCTAAACGGATGGAATGGTCACAGTTGTCTTCGGTGGCTGTACAACAAAATTGAAACCACCTCGCTCTTGCTGTAAGATTCACCATGGCCAAAAATTACAATATTAAGTACACTGGATGTCGAATAATGGGAAAAGATATTAAGCAAGCCACCGTTGTAGAACGCATTTTTCTGCCAAAGATTTCGCTTCAAAACTGGTGGAAGATGTATTCATGCAGTAATTTCGTCTAGAAAGTTTAACATCAAAAAGGTGCATACAAGGCCACTATTGAAAGTGAAGAAACGGAGCGGCTCCTCAGTACAGCTATCGCTGGCCGAAGGGTGGCAAATGTTTCCATATACGGGCTCACAAGTGGCGTCTACTCAGGAAAGCGATCTGATTTACATTTGTTCGACGGTAAAAGTAGCTAGTACATTCTGATATCCCTTCTATGGAGACAAGACGAAAACGGAAACCACTTGGTATCTCGTGAAGTCGTGATAGCTAATCGCCCTATAACTAACGGAAAGTAAATCCTATCACAGTAGAGTGACAGTTTACGGAGAAGACGGAACGTAAGGCCAACGTATCAATTGTCCGTACCCTTCACCGGTAAGCGCGCAACAGGGCTGAATCTGCCAGCGGTGCTTCTTTACGGCAGTCAAATTGAGCTGTTGAGAGATCTCCGCAGGACTCAGACATCCTTTAACGTCCTGTTTGTTGGCGTACACTAGTACAGCTGCTTTCGCTAGGTCTTCATGTGCTAGCATTCGCCACAGCTCCTCTCGGGTCAGAGGAACCCTTTCCCGATCGGTGCTGTCCACGACGACTATCAAGAACTGCAAGCGATAGTGGAGACAATGCAAAAACACACAGCGCAGAAAAAAATTTAATTGTGTGTAACAGCAAAATCACCTTATCACACCGAAACGGAATTACGGAGATCTCGAGGTGATTGGTTCATCGTCATAAGCTGTTCGTCTTGTTGTCTTAAATTGAGCGTGAGGCCTCATCATAGGGTATCAGTTTTGAAACTTTGTCCGGTCGGTTTTACGAGGCTGTATGCGCGATTAGGGAAAAGAGCTGTGGCGATCATATCGCGCAACTTTATGCTTTGCCCGGAATATAAAACTCTAGGCGTATTACAGGCTTTTTGGTCGCCATCTTGCACAAATATTTCTAGTTCCTCAGGAAGTATACATATTTGAACAACTAATTTAGGTTCTGCGTGACCGAATTAGCCCTTAATATGAATGCGTCGCATGAAATTGCTTGAACAGAAATGGCGACGTACCTCAGCGTTGGTGTAATATGTGTTCCACGTCGCCCGTAGGCTTTCCTGCCCGCCGAGATCCCACATTATAAAATGAATATTTTTCCATACAACTTCCTCGACGTTTGACCCGATGGTCGGAGATGTATGTACGACCTCGCCCATCAAACTGCATTCGCGTCGGTGGAGAACAGCAGACGACATGAATTCAAAGAGATTTAGTTAGCTTCCTCCCTATTAAACTAATTATAGTTGTACACCGTATTTGGTTATCAGCTAGCTTAATTAAAATGGCATATCACGCTCCAGGTTTTTCTTGGCCAAAAGCGTCTTAAGGGAATATGCAATTATTCGGACGTCACGCTACTTACAATTGATAGAGTATTGTTGTCTTGCCTGCATTGTTCAATCCGACGATAACAACCTTATGTTCTGTAAAAAACAGCGTAGAACTACGTGAGCGCAATAGTCAACTTGCTCAAAAACGTCTAAGTTCTACTTTGACAAAGAGATTATGCATGCAGACCAGACAGACTAAGTGATAAGCAGTTAGAACGTTGACCATATGATCTATATTTTTTACATCAAAAATAACGGTCTAGGTCTGATAGCAAGCATATGCCGCTGTTACAGATACTACTAGCATCACTCAAATATTAATTAGGAAATAGATCAAGAATGAGTACATACTTCGCTCTGAAAAATAAGCGAAAAATCAGTGAGATTTAGTAAATAGCAACGGTCAGTATTCTTAGCGTTAGTTTTCTTTGCCAGTAAAAAGCGACTCGTATTGTACAAGAACACTGTATACAAGCAAACACGTCCATGTAGATACATTAGGCTCTATAGTAGTGGCTGGGAAATAACCAGAAGGGCGGCGACCTTTTCCAATTAAAGAAAACGCCATTACTCATCGCTAGCCACTTTGCTCGAACAGACCTGGCCATGGTTTCAATACTAGTTTTGTGTCGCAACATTTGGCACTACCTATTGACACTAACTGGTGATAATTTTAACTTAAACACCGTCGATTGCTGACAACGACGTGCTCGAGAGCGCCTTGTGGAGGTAACAACAGCTGAAGCGTCAGCTACGAGCTCATGATAAACTGCCGTCACGGGCCAAGTTACTAAAATCGATTCGCATCAAATCTAGCATGAGCGTCACTCAGCGTCGAAGCGAACTCACTGTGATCGGATGACTACTGTCTGGTTGCATAATTTTAACGCGTGGCGTCTATGCAGATCACCTGTATAATTGCCCCGACGGTCGCCAAACGACTTTCCTCTGTGACGGTTTGCGTAGTTTCAAGGACATGACACCTCACAACGCGCCAGCGCACCGCTTTTGCTGTGTGTACATTGACCGCTGTATACGTCTAAAACACTAAATCCGCTAGAGGTTTCACGGACAGCGACGACCAGATGCCTAAGCATAATACTCAATTTTACCTTTCGGTTCTCGAATTTTAGTAGTAATTCCACACTGTGTAGACATGATCTGAAGGCTTTCAAAATGTGGTGCAATTAAAACATGTGAAACTTGGTATAAACTGTGATGTGGTGGGGTCAGGCGGAGGGACGAGGTGACCATGCCAACGATATTACAGAACATTAAGTAAAAGTGCGCATTTTTGTTTCCTCCTGTTAACATAATCGGTTCACCACTATAGGCGTTTAATAATTAGAATAAAATGGAGCTTGGGCCTGACTTGGCAGAAAGTTTCAGTCCTGAGCGATTTGTTCGATTTGATTAACTTGATTTCACGGAACGTTATTTAATTTTTCGGTTTAGGCGCTAAGAAGATGTTACGTAAATCGTGATAGAGGGTCGTATACCACAAATGAATAAGAATCGGTGTACAGCGAAAATCCAATTACTTGCTACCTTCCACGACTAGTATAACCGGGCGAATTGGCGCGCGCGTCTAATTTCACGCGAGAATGCTTGCAGCTACGTCAAAACTATTTAGACGCTCAACATGAATTGTTGCTTCTCCTTTCTGGCTGGGCACATGTGCTCAGCGAGAAAGGCGAAGAGAC
>MNPL01033092.1:821-16261 GCA_002081605.1 Tropilaelaps mercedesae | reverse complement strand
ATATATATATATATATATATATGAGCGCATTTTGTGTGTACCTTATGCAGTACACACTAATTTAATCTCGTATCACACCAAATTTTTGCATTTTTTAAATATATTTTCAATCTTAAACTCGTAGAACAGAGTGATATCAGAAGAATAGTAAAACAATGAAAATGTCTAGATTTTGACCATGTTATAGTTTTCTAGGCATGACGGATTAATTTGTCCCAAATAAAACATAGGTACACATTAAAAGATAATGAGTTCATAAAACAGAGTGGATATGTAGATTTTACTGTGGATTCTAGGACTCGGAACAGAGTCGCACCAAGGACAACGAGTCAAGTAAATATACAAAATGTCTCCAGAACGTTTTTTTGAAAAACAATCGGACGTTGGACAGGAAGTGTTAGAAAACAGATTTCCTACTTCGAATAGTGTGTCAAGTCTATATGACACGTCAATGGATTTCAAAATAGGAAATAGGGAAAGAGTTTTAAAATATTAACACAACTCAGGTTTTTCGGTGGAAAAGGAAACTTGAAAATTAGTTCGCTAGAATTCTTCATTTCAAGTAAAAAAGAGTTGTTTTATATTTTTCCAAATATTTTTACCTTTTTTGAATTGTCTCGTTAGTTTTTAGTTCCTTCTTCGTTAAACGAGATTTAAGGAGACTTGAGTCTAGAGTCTCCGTTCTTGTGGGATTCACTTGTCCTTTGAAGGCTTATGGATCTGTTATAGGAGCCTTTAGTGAAATGTTATGAATTAAACCGTTCCTATTGTCCTGTAATGTCCCACATTAAGGATAATATCAATTTTTTTGTCTCATCTAAATGTTTGTTTTTTTTTAAAATATCTTTTCGATTTTTTCCTTACGTATTCTACCAAATAAGATAGAGTGTGGACCTCCATTCTGCAAAAAATCAGCTAGTATTGATAGTTCGAAGCCGAGAAAGACTGTTTCGAATCCGACTTCGATATTAGTAAAAGCGCCATAAAATGTACGAAAGCCAGCTTTTAACACTTCGTTTTATTTTTAATTGGAAAGATATCGAAAACTGATTCTGGAACAGCTCGTATATAGCGTCGGGATCATCCAAATAACCATTAATTTCTTTTCTTCAGAAGAAATACGTATTATCAATCTCTTCCACCACTTTTTTTTTTTAAATCACGTTGTTGTAGGAACAGCAACAGTGTTAAATTTGCTTCTCACATTTCGTTATTGTTTGAAATGAAGCGCTCAGTTTTTGCTCTGTCAAACCGTAAATATTGTCGTATATACAATTTATGCGGGAAAGCTGCGCGACAATGGAAGTTTCTTCAATTTATCTAAAATACTATTTCAATTGGCATTTCAGTAAGTCAAAAGCCTACTGACCATTGTGGGCCTTCACAACGACTCAATCGTCATAGGACTACAGACTGACACAAAGTTCTCACGAATAATGGAGGGAATTGACGCTGGAGGTGGAAATGGTGGCGCTGGTGGAGTGAGTCCTCTATGTGGTCCACCTGATGCCACTCAACTCGAATTTCACCAGGTTCGTTTTAAAACTGGGGGTAGATTTATTCTGTACGCTTTTATAGCTAAACTTATTAATAATAATAATATTAATAAAAATTAATATTAATAAGAGTTTCAATTAAAAGAGTGGATGAAGATGCTTCTTCAATAAATTAGGTTAAATCAGCATTGTTCAAGTTTAGCTTAGCTGGGAAAAAGCCTTTTTGGTTATAATAATTATTCTTAGCGCTGCTTAATTCTGATTTGATCTGTTATGTTTTTTTAGGCGATGAAGGACTTCCAAACAATGTTTCCAGATATGGATCTTGATGTCATTGAGGCCGTTCTACGGGCAAATAATGGTACCGATTTAAATAAATAAACAAAATATATTTTAAATAAAAATATAAGGTTATATTTTAAGGATTGCTATAACACATTAGTTACATAAAAAGCTGTCAAATGACATTTAGAAATGCTACAGCAAATACATCATGAGATCTTGACTGTCGAGGATAGAAAATAATAGATAAAAACCTTAAATATTGCAAACATTATATGATTTTGCAAAAAACATATCAGAACATTTTTGCCTAAATTCGTTAAGTCAATCTAAACACGTTTCGGGCCCGCTTCTATGAAGTATATCAAGCTTATTGTGATTATTTCAAAAGTGGAAGTAGCCATAGTAGAGTACACAAGAAAATGCCCTGTGAGTGAGAGACTTATCATCCATTGACACCGTTTTATTAACATTCAAACAATAAGACACAAAAGGCGAAATTCGAATTATCCCATTTTACATAGAAATATTTTATAGAAAATTGTTTAATCATCATTGAGAAATGAAGACCTTTACAGTCCCATCAAATCAGAGACATTCGTTACTTAAATGTTCACTGCACGCTTTACTGAATTTTCGAGATCGGAAACGGAAAACCGTCTCGTTCATAGAGGGATACTCAAAGGCTGTTCAGTAGTTAAAAGTTCATACGAACTGTTTTGTTATTTCTTTTTTTCGGATTAGAATTGAAATAGCTAGCTTTTGGTTTGTAATATGACTGGTTTCCATTGGATTTTTCTATAGTGAATAATGATAGTAATAATAATTATTAGATAATAATTTTTAAAATAACTCAAAATATTTTTGTGTGTAATAATTTGCGTTTGTTTGTCTAGGTACCACATAAATAATTCACAATGTTAGTCTGAAAATGTTGTTAAAAACAGTGCTTCTGTTAGATATTTAGAAAATCTTGCACTGTGCTTTTTACCAAAGAGGTGAAAAAAGATTAATACATTCTTTTTTTGCCCTACATATTTTTGCTATCGATTCTTCCACTGATCTCATCCATATCACTCATGCTTTCTTCCTTTCACAGTTTACTTTTTACGTAACTTATGTAGATATCTGTGAAAATTGTCGTGGCCCTTGAGCATCTGTGTTCAGTAGTACGTTGTGTCCTTGTATTCTTTCTTAACGCGCGTTATCAGGTTTTGAATTGGGTAATGCGTTCACGCTCTTGTAAGACTTCTGCCAAACCAAAGGTCTTCCTATGGCTTATTTCTGCTTTGTGTTGACTCTGCTCGCTTTCTTTACTTCTCCTTGATTAGCTTTTGGTGTGTTATGATATGTGCTATTGCTGCCACTTTTATTGGTTCCACCCTTTTGAAAGCGTAGACAACTGTGGGACCATTTAGAACCTGCGTCTCCTTTTTTTGCGCCTCTGACTCTTAGAAGAATTCGTGCTAAGTTGTTTGCGGCTTTGTATGCTTTCGCTACTGTTCGTTCTACATAAGCATTCTCCGTGCTTTTTTTATGGAAGTTTTGGGTAATGCTACTGGCACTAGCACGTCACCGCAAGCATTCAGTGACTAGTGTGGCACATACAAACCCACTAAAGGCCCGTGTTCCCCCCACTCGTAAGTTCGGTAACCGGTAAGACATTACTCTGACCTTTGGGAGTGTAAGACGAGTAACTCCTTACTCTTCTCCGGTGTCTGGCATGCCACCGGTATTTAGTGAAGGGGTACACCGAGGGTCAGCTCCATGGAGTGTGGTTGCTACGACCCTGCCTTTCGTTATGATAGCCCTCTCAAGCGAAGACTCCACCTCTCGGCCGGTCTCTAGGGAAATACCGTTTAGATCGCGCAAGTCTGCGTCGCCTATGCTTTTACTTTTAAACCTCCATAGACATGATGGCACTAAGCCAGACAGTTGCCTTGGTCCACGCTTCGCCATCAGTCATCATGTACTTTACGATTTCCAGACGAGTATCCCTAGGAGAATCGGTTATAATACTCCGGGCTTTACTCAACGGGGCACAGTGCAACACTGTGTGTGTCACGTCACGCACATCCCCGGTATCACAGAGAACGCACCGGTTCGACTTGAACTTGCTTTCCTGAGCATGTAACGCTGGAACTGCCCGTATCTGGTTAGTATTTGCGTAACGTAGTACGACAACTCTTTGGTTAAATTGAGCCACACCTGATATCTGGAATGACAGATTTAGTTCGAGCTCCCTTGGTGATCTCCCCAAATCTAACCTCGCGCTCCCATTCGGTCTGCCATGCATCAATTGTTGCACACCTCGCCCCCGAAAGGTCCACGTCTCTTTGTTCTTCACGCTTCTCTCCTCGCTCAGAGGTCCCGCGGCTAACTTAGCTAGGACCAAGAAAGCCTCAGTCGACACTGTTCGGTACGCACCGCTTCCCTAATCGCGAGCGTCGTCGGAGCTGACTATATACTGCTCCTATTACTTACGCTCCGAAGTGCCATGTTCCTCCAGACGGGAGAAGCATACGTTGCGATCGACTGCCCGAGTACGGTTAAGAGCCGTCGTTTTTCGTTCGAAGCCCCATTCACCCGAGACATGAGGCGCGCGAAGTTCAAGGAGACCTTTTGGACGTTGGAAGCAACATAGGCAATATGTGCTTTGCCGTTGAGTCCTGTGTCGAGCATCACCCCGAGGTACTTGGCTTTCTTACCGATTTCAGTTCGGTGTCCCGCTAGCGTCAAGTCGATCCTTCTGGTTTTCTTTCTACCTGTTAGGTACAGTGCCTGGATCTTATGTGGCGCCAATTCTAGATGGTTGTAAATCTTCGTCGTTAGTTAGCTTCTAAGCCTCATTGCTCACCGCCTCTAAGGTATCTTCGTTTCAAACTGTAACCAGAAGAGTTCGAAAACATTGTTGTACGCCAGAATCCAGAGCACGGGTTCTAGAATCGAGTTCTGGGGGCGCCCGCAGTGGCCTGATGCTCTTTTCCCTCGACGATAAAGTTTCTGTTGCTCAGAGAGGACGAAATGATGCTGCGAAGGTACACCGATATGCTTTTCCTGTGAAGCGCTTCCATAACAACTTTCCAGTTCACTGAACTGAAAGCATCCTGACATCGAGCAGAACAAAAATAACGAAATTCCTTGTTTTGAGTCTTTTTGGGCCTCTCTACCGCCTTTTTCAAGATTGTATTCAAGGCACCAAAAGTGGACCTTCCTTTGCGGAAGCCGAACTAAGTCACAGCTAGAATTCCTGTGGCTTCAATTTCGGCATTCAGCCTTTCAACCAGAATATTCTCAAAGATCTTTTTGCCAGTATTCGGCGGAAAGAACCGGGTCCCGTTTCCGCTCCCGATTTCGGAATCAGGACGAGGTCCGACTTCTTCCATAGGCAATATTTCCCACCCTATGGTGGGGAATCCTGTGGTAGCAGTTGCTTTGCCAGCTTCCAAAAGACCTCCGACATTAGACGAACCAGGAGTTTTATAACTTCCGGCGGAACGCAAGGACCAGATGCCTTGCCAATCGCCAGCTCTTTCCTGCCCTCTCGACTTCTTCGAAAGTTATCTCCGGAATGTCCTAGAGAGCAATCTCAAAGGTCTCCGGGATTCTGGCCGGCTGTGTCGGAACGAGGGTGTTAACACATCACATTCGGTGGAATTCTGGCCGCCAGTGAGCATATCTTTTCCCTGACAATTTGGTAAGGCAGGCCTAACACGTCGCTTTCTAACTCTTTTACTAGTTTCTTCCACGATCGGTCTTTATTTGCAGTAATCAGCTTCCAGGGTTTCCTTTGTGCCTCTTGGTATGCTTTTCTGGCAACATCGATCTGCTCCCTCCCTCCTTGTGGGTTTTAACCGCGTTTTAGGGTTCTCCTTAGCCTAAAGCCCGTTATGCTCCACCTCTTGCGAAGCCGGATGCATTCCCTTCGCACTTGCGCATCTCTTGCGTCCACCAATACTTTGGTCGTCGACGGTTTGACGAAGCATTGTTAATCGTATGCGGGGTCGGGCCGTATTTGTCCGAGTGCAGGCTGTTTTGAGCAACGCGGCGAGCTGATGCTTATCCGAAATGCCCTCCTCGGCACCGCTAGTTCCATCGCAAGCCTCTTCTGTCGACCTTTTTCAGGATCCCCTGGGCGAGTTTATTCATACGCCACTTCGTGCGAGAGGCGCCGGCCGGACTCTGGGATGATGCGACCTCGTAACACATATATGTATGGTCACTCAATGTCTACCCCGGTTTACCCGCCGCCACCGGATGGTGTCTGTCGTTTCGTCGCTCACCATCGTCAGATCGACAAATGAGGATCCTAAAGAGCCACAGAAGGTGGGAATCTTGCTGTCATTAATCGTCACCAGGCCAACCTCGGCTATCCAGTCCACAAGAATGCGGCCCCTAGACTCTGTTCTATCACTAACCCATGTCGTACTATCTACATTCAAATCCCCTGTAACTAGTTTTTGCCGCGCCTCTGATCTAGTGCTTTGTCTTAACCCCTCCAGGAAGGCTTCGAAATCCCGCTCCTCTCTGTTGGATGAGAAGCAGCACGAATAAAATGTTGCCACCACATCGACCTAGATCATGGAGAAGTTATGGCCTACGCCCCCGCCTCTAATTGCGAGGTTACTTTTCTCCGTTTACCATATGGCCGAGTCTCTATTCCCGTCTGTTACCCACCCTGTTTTTCTACTACTGATTGGTTTGTTGAGCTCACAGAGGAGGCAAATACTGACCTTCCCCTCCTCGACTTTTTGTTCGAGAAGGTCTTGTGCCGTTCTGCATCTGTTAAGGTTTATCTGCAGCGCCTAAAGCGTCAGTATAAGACCTTCCCTGTTCCGTTTGTCTGTTATCTGTAACTAGTATTGAGTCGTTACTTGTGGTTTTTCTGCGGTAATCCATTCATTCAACGCTTTGGGCTTCATGTTTTTCTTGCGCCCCTTCTTCTTGGGGTGGCTGCGGGCACACCACGAGCCGACTTCTGTGCTGCGTTGGACCCGTTGTTATGCTCCCCGATGTCGAAGCTTTTCTGGTGGTGTCCAGCGACGTGTCGTTGCCGTCAGCTGCCGTGGGCCTTTTTTTATTTTTGGCTTGGTTGCGCTGGCTCGCTTGGATTTGTCCTATTTGCTTGCAGTACGCCGGGCATTCGTGCTATCGGCGCGATGTTTCTCGGTGTTGCAGCTGCGACGCCTTGGTTTTTCGGCCGAACATGAGCCGATGAGGTGGTCAGCTGCATCGCATCTGTGGCAGGTTTTTACTGGCTACGTTTCCTTACAGTCTCGAGCAATATGCACGGCGAGCTGGCACCGGAGACATCGCTGAAGCTTGATCCACTTTTCAGGGCTGCAGGTAGACTACTCCAACCTAAGAGTTTTGCGAGACAGTATTGTTTTCGCCACCGCGACAGGAGAGGTCACCAAGACGAACCAAGTTATTTGCGCCTCGCGTGAATCTTGGTTCCAATACCGTGATGCGATCTGGCCTCTCTATTATACGGAGTATCCGCATAAGTTCGGCCTTGATCTCTTCCGACTTCAGGAGACAGTCGATTCACTACAGAGCGATGGTCAGCCCGCTGGGTGTTCGTTGTTCTGCCTGCAGTGCGGTCTGCTTTTCTATGGCGGCAGTGAAAACATCTCCTACTCCCATGCGGTTTGCCCGTAGTTTGAGAATGACGTCTCCGCCTTGCCTACTCTCAGATGCACCAATGATTCGTAACTCCGTTGTCTTCTGGCCTGAGGTGCTTCTCATTTCTCGCAGAACATCCGCAAAGGACCTACCTTCTGCGGCTTTGACCATGATGGTGCTTCGAACCGGGGGATGGCGCAGAGCTCCCATCCGATCAGCGGTGCGAGAAGAGTTTCTTGTGCACACTTCAATGCAGTTGTTGGGTGTTCTGCTCTTCCGACAGCAGATTTCTAAAGCTATGCGGAGAGTCGGGCATCTTCTGTTTTCGGCCAGGTGGATCAGCGGTCGCTCCATGCTCTCACTTGCCAGTTCAAGTGTCTTGCCACGGTAGCGTGAAGCACTTAAAGGCCTGTGGTCCCGAGCCGCTCCTCTGGGCCCAGGGTCCCGATCACCAGGGCCACTACGCTCCCTGCCGGAAGGTTTGTCATCTCCATGGCAGAGGGGAACTGTGATGCCAGCTTTCCCAGTAGGGCAGCGTCTGACTCCGAACCCTTAGTGACCAGTAGACCTCTGACGCCCCGTGAGTTGGTAAAGAGACCAGTTTGGTAGTTCATGTGCTTGTTGCACTTTCCGGCCATGTTTCCTCAATAATGGCCAGCTGGCCATCAAGGGAAAGGCCATCACCTAACACTTTGTCCAACCTCTTGACCTATTTCTTCCCCTTATTTTTAATTGCTGTTTATCTAGCTCTTTCTTGCATCTGATGCAAGTTAGATCTCCGTGAGATGTCGTCTCGAGTTTCATCCCAACATCGGTTCTGCAGATCCTTTCCTGCTCGCATGCTTTAACTGTTCTGGCCATATCTACGTATTGTTCTTGTAACGCAGATATTTCGGCTCTCAGGGCATTTACGACGGCCTTATCGTAGCTCGTCTCCAAAATATCTCTCTCCCGGTCGCGCCTGTCGAGTTCGGCCCTTTTTCTTTCCCCAGCGCCTTTAATCAGGACTTTAACTGCCTTAACTAAATGAGAGATATTACTTTTTATCTCGCACTGCGTGTTCGTGTGCTTCTTGCACAACGGATCGGGTAGCCCGGTGTGCTTCGACACGCCTGCCATCGCCTCGCCAAACTTCCGTGTTTCGTCCTGTATTATTCGTTTGGTTTTTTTTGTCTCTTTTTCGCAAGATTAATATCACCTGTGTTGGTTGGTGAGACTATCGCATCAATAATTCTTTTCGTGCTTGCGGCCCTGTCCTTCGCTTTTTGAAGAGTCGCTTCTTCTGGTCCCGTTGCGTCGTTCGCCTGAGAACCCATAAATTTTTCACTGGGGTCCTTTTAAGTGCTGCTTCTCCGAAGGGGCTTTGCACCACCTGTTGACCTGTCACTTCTGAGAGTTCCATTTTACAACTCACATCAATGGTAATTTTCGGGATAGAATTTCCCGTTGGTGTTCTGGCGAGACCGCCCCCTCTGAACGGATTGGCCACCACTGCTAGGCTCTCTTCCTAGTCTTTCGCCGTATCTTTGATTAGACGGGAAGTCCCAATCTCTGGGTGTACTATACCAGCATTGTTTGTATTCATTTTTCCGTTTGTTTTTTTCCTGTAATCATCTTTTACTTAGATCCGATATCGCCGCTTTCGCTGTTTCTAAGACAGCAGATGGATTGGCGGCCATCCTTTACAGCAGTACACCCTCCGGATCGGAATGGGGTCCCACCTGGGCGCCACCCGGCACCATAGCATTCTCGAAATTGAATAGGTCACCCGACCGACCAACCTTTCCGGGGAACTCTGCGGCACCTATAAACTTGGTGCCATCAATGCAAGAGTGGATATTACGGGCGGGTCGGTCAGTCTTCGCTACAGTGGATGACAGAGCAGCCAAGACAGTGCCAAAGCTGCCTCGGGCTCCTGTGCTATTCACCGGCCTGGACTTTCCAAGATCAGTTTTAAAGCTTTACCCTCACCAAGGCTTTTAGCCTCCGAATACCGGCCGCCTCCGCCTTCTGAGTCCGAACGTTCTGCAGCGCACACGCGATCTTCTACCTCACCTTGGCCGTTGGGACTTGAAGTCCTCGTTTGCCCTAGGGAAGCCTCTTTTGTGTGGTTGGTTCGCGTCGGGTATTTCAGTTTCCCAGTATCCACTAAATCTGGCGGGCGTTTTTCTATCCGCCACCTGGGGACGTGCCCGGTAGGAGGCCATCTCTCCCGCAGGCCCCGTGAGGACTTTGCGTAACGTGGCCCCCCCAAGTACTTTGCTGTATACCTCACCTCTGTGTTGATTTCGTTTACTAAGATGCGCAGCTTTTTGTGGATTTTGTTTCTTAGCAGGAAAATTGCTTCGCTTTTCTCCGAGGCCAGTTGTAAACCGCGGTGTTTCATCCACTTCTGTATGTAATCCAACACTGGCTGAGCCTTTCTTTCTAAATCTTGCGACTCCTGGACAGTCACTAGTATCGCTAGTTCATCAGCGTTACCGATTGTTTGTGCCTCATTCAACCGAATTATCTTAAGTACTCCAGCGTACGACCAAAGGAGTGGCCCCAAGATGGACACCTGAGAAACTTCTGATAGCATGGAGAACTCATCAAATACCACGAGATAACACCCTGTCTTCAAAGTACAACGCTGTAAATTTTTGCAAGTAAACTGAGATCCCTCTTTCTCTCATTACCTGCCAGGGCAGCGAGTTAAAGGCATTCCTCTCGCCTAAAAGGTATTGCAAGATACAGTTTTACCGTCTGCCTCGGTCGCTGGGCTTCTTGCAGAATTTTTCTAAAGAGCTGGTTCCGTGAACCCTTCTTTCCTTAAACCGTACTGCGCATTTGCGAGAACTCTCTGTAAGCTCACTTCAGCTTTAAATCTTTCTTGTCCAAGAACTCTCGAAAGCCTTGCCTAATGTGTACATGGCTCCGTTGACTGGTTTCAGGGCTCTCTGATAAAGGCTAGGGAACCTTTCTTCCACTTCCTAGGGATACAGAGGCCCTCATTTTATTCTATCTGTCATTTTCTGAAGACCACCGGTTCTTCTTCTAATAGGATTTTGACTACTTACGGCAGGATTTTGTGGGCTTGACGAATGCTGATAAATGTAAGGACGACGTCATATCAGAACCACATTTTTTCAGGTCGCAGTCCTAAAGTCTTATTCATATTTAATTTAGATACAGTAGATGCACTGTATTTTGTGGAATCTTACAAAAATATTGTTAGATTTGTGCATTCATCTTATTCTCACGTGAGTTTATTCATTTTAAACAGTTTTTGCTCTTGGAAAAGCTCATGAGTACTAATTGCCTTCGAGAAGAATAAGTGGCGTCAGCTTTAAACTAATAAAAAGAGACATTTTAAGCAGAGGTGTTTTTAAACGTACACATCAACTTTTGAGCTTATGTTATTATTAACACATGTTTTCGGCTCTTACGAGCCCTAGAACGCCAATTTTTTATGCCACTTCGCCAGAAACATAGAAAATTTTTGTTCTTTGATCGAAACTACGTTTTGAGTATATTTTCCAATAACAAATAATCATACGAATAAACGCGGTTGAGCTATTTTCTACTTTTTAGTTATATGAGCACCAACGACGTCTGAATTCAATAAAAGGGTGTTGCATATCTAGTGAAACAGTTGCGTCATTCCGGAGAAAAATTTCTTTCGCCTTCAGGGTTTTGCGATGGAGTACTGCGAGACTTTTTCTTGCAGGGTTTTGAAAATCAAAATGTACTCGAATGACCCCGCGGTCATTAGTGCATTCGGGTGCAACATTATAATTACTACATTGTTACGGGACAGCCAAGAAACCTATAAAATGAATTTAGGTTCGTAATATTGTGTATCTTTATCAATTTGGCTGCAACTGGGCTTTTGTAATCCCTAGTACTCATATTGTCATATGCCTTATTGTCGGCTCTGAATAAGACAGTTTCTTTTTTGCATCGACGCAGAATTCTTGTTTCTTCTGCAATGCCTTTAAGGTCCATTTCATATGATTTCCTTTTTTGACCGTTCCAGATATTGTAAAAGGAATTATTACTTGCACATTGTCCAGAGTACGATGTGAAAATCGTTAACTGGGAGCCCATCTTGCAATAGGTGAAGCGCAAGACAACATTGCCCTTCCTTTGGTGCTCAATCATCAAGATAAGAACATGTATTGTTCTACTAAAACATGATAAGTAATGCTTTGTATGAATAAAAAGGTGGTATCATTTCATTCTAAGAACATACTAAACTAACAAAGTAGCAGTATACTTAAGGACCTAATACGGTTGTGTGATAGCGTTTTAAGTCGGTTCGAAGTAGTAGAGCCAACAGTTGGCAGAAATGGCCCGCTGACTGAGCACACAAAAGAAAAACGGCTCTGTATACAACTTAATAATAACAATAATAATAATAATAATAATAACAATAATAATAATAATAATAATAATAATAATAATAATAATAATAAAGGCTTAGGGAAACGAAAAAGCCCGACTTCCCTTGGAGGCTCCGGTATTAAGTTCACAGAACAACTAACCGGCCGCGCTGAGGGCGTACGGCCAACTCACTAAAAGTTGGCAAATCACTTATTAAAGTCCTTGGCTAACTATGGCGATATTTCGGGCTTTAATGCTGGCAGCTATAACTTCGAGGTACTCAAGAGTTTTTTCTAGTTGAACACCCATAACTCTAAGCCGTATCAGCCGGTCTCGTCTGTGTGCTTAAATCATCAGGCCTATGGCGAAAACGTATGCAAATCTTTTCATAGTATTTCTTAAGCTGCACTTAAACTCAACCTCTCATATCAAGGTAAATTCTAACGAAAAAAACAACTTTTCATTGTATCGGCATTATATTCTTGAGTTTGGCAAGGCAGAGCTTAAAATTATCCTTTTTATAAGCCCTGTTGAAAAACGCTCTTTTTACAGATTTAAAGAATTTAATTTAAAACCATTTTCATATAAAAACATTGTAAGAATTAAAATTTTATAAAAAAAGAGCAAGCCTTATGGGCTGTATCGAAGGCTTTGTGGGCAACCTAAAACTCTAATCTCGGGACAACTGCAAAAACTTTTCGCTCCCAGAGCAGACTTCCGGAATTGGACACACTACGTTCCGTTAACATAGAGCATAGAGGATATATTCAATATTTTCGGTACCGAATCTTACCCTTAACAAAGAATAACCATTTTAATACTATCCACGGAATATTAAGTTTTTTCTGCTTAGAAATTAAAACTGCTTTCTATCATAATTAATTTCGATTTTTGTTTTACTGCATCAAAAAGGCAAAAATCTATAAAAATGCATCACACAACACCAACGAGATTACGGTATTCGCTAGGTGATATGTGTTGAAAGCATTCTATAAAAGCGACAACACATACAATCTAATTACGTCTTGGCTGTCGCGGTAGTGAATTCGTTAAATATCAGCCTCCCAACTCGAATTTTGCACCTGTCTTTTTTTGCACCATTATGTGCAAGGACTGTTCACTATCCCATCTCCACTAATTCTATTGCGGAGGTGATTGAGCAGTACAGAGTAAGGCGTTCCAGTTGTGGCAAAAATGATAAGATTTCTTTAGATAGCGCAAGAGGCATTACGAGAATAAATGATTTGCGCATTCAGTACTGGCTGTCTCAAAAGATATATATACAAAAGATACAAAACACATATACAGATTCATCTCAAGAGCAGGCGTATTGCAAGTGTATTACCACGAGTCACTAAATATTATCATGATATTCAGTGACCACTGTTCTAGATTTTGCTTTTGGGCGGTACAAATATTGCTGTCACGAAAATGAGTAGCGATTAAGCTTTTCAAGACAAGAAAAGTTTTTGATGAGAACGTAGTCCAGCCGAGTATGTTTAAGGTTTACGGTTAGCATGGTTCTTATGGTTTGATTCGTGTATTTGTTGTGCGCAAACGGTGGTAAACTAAGATTACCACGCCGATTTGCAAAGAGTGTGATTAAAAAAATATACCAACAACAACAAGACTTAATCAGTTTATAACGAATGAATTAAGACAAAATGTAGAAGAAACTAAAATAGAACTCCACGATACGGATAGCTTAATACTACGAGTACGAAATGCTGGGATTTTCACGTCTGGTAAATTAGTGGGAAAACCTGCAAATAATTATCTCATGGATTTGGCAAGAGCATACGATATAGGGCTTAGGTAGAAGTTTACCATAAAATGCAAATCCGTCTTCATTTAAGCTGGAGGATGTGTCGTGGTACTAAGGCGCTACAAATGGCTTACTTTAGTATCAGTCAAATACTTATATAAAATTCCAGAACTTCGTATATGCTACGTATAAGTTAAAGCTGGGATGTCGACAATTTTTTAGTACAGCATAAGACATGCATCTTGTCTCCGCTCGTTAATACATAGATTGTCTTCGTTGCTAAGTGAGGCATTAAGGTTATCCCTATTGGGGATAACCTTATTTTGAACCTTATATTGAATCAACTATATTTTATTCCCCGATCATTTTAGATTTTTTGTTCCCTCATGAACTGGTCTTTAGAAAGCATATGAGACTTTGCGACCTGCGCCCTGAGGTCTATCTAAAAACCAGTATTGCAAGATTAAGGTTCTGTTTCACATTGAGAACCTTCACCCCCATGCATGTTAAACAAAATGGTGAAGGAGATCATATGAACTATGGTTGAACTAGTACGACTACCATAGTCTCTACTAAGTTGACTGTTTGACTATTTCGTAAATGATATGCACTCGCACAAACTAAATAAATGTGATAGCCATATATTATCTAGTTTCTTATCTTATGAATTGATATATATCATCCCTATGGAATGCGTTTTTGCTGTTTCTCTGAGAACGAACGGGAATAGGATAAAATTACCGGCATTTTGCGTATATCATAATAATCAAATCCAGTTTCTTTATAAAGAAAATTCATCTCGATATCTTGATATCAACTCTATTTTTTTAGAGCTCGTTATTCTGAAAACAAAACGTTTTTTCATTGATAATTCTTGGAGAACCGAAAAATTTTGGAAATGTAATAATTTTCGTGTTAATTTAGCTATTTTTATCCAACAAAATATGCTGCTATATCAATGTTTAATGGACGTTTTGTCAATTAAGTGAACTTACTGTGTCGTAGCCGTCATTAGTTTAGGGTAACTGCATGAACAGCTTTCTTTTCTTACAGATGTACTAAAAACCTACACCATTTGATTGCCATCTTAATTTTGAAAAAACATGGTGTTACCCTTATAACCTGATTTATACTACAGATTCGGTTCATGGAGAAACATTCTCTCTCAAGGTTCCAATTGCACCTTGTATCATTTTTTCAGCAACCAAATTGGATTTTACTGTCTTTCTGAATTTTGGCGCCAACGTGTTTCATCTCCGCAAATGAAGCATGTTTCATTTCTCTCATATTGATGTAGAAGGGCGGTAGGGCAAAAATGTCGAAATCCAAATGGCTCTCTATAGAGTGGGAGATAGTTTAGTAAAATTCTCGCACGGTTCTCAATATCCATTTTCCGTAGTTTTCAGTGTTCGTCTTGGGGTGTGCTGTGGGGATAATCTAATACTCTTCACGTACGATTTTAAATGTCTATGTTTCTAAATGCGCGGTTAGAGACAGTTTGGAAAATTTTTTTCGGAACTTGGTTTTTCGGGCTTCGAAATTTTGTTTTTTCTGGCAGTTTTGGTGCCCATGTTTCGAAGTGTGCTACTGAATATTGTTAAATGATTTCTGCGGTTAAGTGATTTCGATGTCCATGCCTTATGTTGGAATGTTAAGAATATTTTACGATCTCTACACGTAATTTTCGATGTTTGTTCTTCAGAGTATACTACGGGAATTATTTAAGTAATTTCCACGTATGGTTCTAGATGTCTGTGTTTCGTATGCTATGAGGAACAGTTTAGCAACTCCACTAGGTCTTTGATGTCCATCTTTTGGGGTGTGCTGTAAGGGTTAATTTGCAAATGCTAATGCAAAAATGTTTTATTTTGTTTCTAGTGCCAATTTATTGGCAAACAACATTAACC